>JAVJIF010008335.1:0-123805 GCA_038442645.1 Agave tequilana | reverse complement strand
CTGGTACTACAGTGTGGCTGGAGGGACGGGAGCAACATTCCGTCTACCCATCGAGACGCCAAATGCCGCACGAGCTTCAGCTTCTGCACTTGGTACTTCCAAGCCAGCCAGACACCAGACCTTGTTCCGGAGTCTTCATGCCTTGAGAGCATCAATGCACATCTCGAGGCCAGGTCAGAGTCGGTAAACATCGAAGCTTATCGACCAGTATCTGAAGGCTCATAAGGAGTCAGGAGACGATCGAGGAGGGAGCCACAAGCAGTGAGGGGCGGAGCCGCTACGACAAGGGCAGAGCCGCGAGCGACAAGGGCTGAGCCACCAGCAATGAGGGAGGAGCCGCGGGCAAGGAGGTCTAAACAGACGGTGAGCAAGCGTCGTCGACACTCTGCTTCTATTGCTGGGCCTGTCCCAAAGAAGGTTCGGAGGGACTTAACAGCCGAAGTCTCTCAATCTGAAGGCACCTCTACTGGAGTTGAGGCTCATCCTGAAGACGTCCTTGTCAGGGTTGAGGAACCGTCGGAAGATGAAGATTTCCCACCCTAGTTCGTGCCCCTAGGTCACACCGCAAAGATCGTGGAGGAGGGGGAGCTTGTTGACGAACTCACGCTGGTGATGATGATGAGCGGCTTGAGGTCGACATAATGGGTGAAGAGGATGTTGAGATTCCGGGATTCTCAGCTTAGCCCGAGCTTCCTTCTGCTCATGAAGGGAGAGGTGAGGCACGGCAGCCGGGGTCTCCTAGCGTCTTCATTTCCAGTCCTAGGGCAGTTGACCCTAGTCCTACCACTGGGGTGATCGGAGGCAAGGCTCCTGTTGCGAAGCTTCCTCGCGTTGAGCTGTCGTCTTCTTCGTTATCGGGGGGGGAAAGCGCCTTTGAAGACGAGGTCGACTATGGCGATGAACCCGCTCTTCCTGATCAGAGCAAATTCTTCCACATCTCGGAGGAGGAAATATATGGGGGCGAGCCATCGACTGCACCATCGCTGGCGATTATCCCTACTGAAGGTATTCTTTCCATCTTCTGTCTAATTTTCTCTTTGCATATTGAAGAGGATGTTCTAACATTCTTCTTTTTATGCTGCAGGGCCAGCCGGAGATGCCGACGCTACAACCTCCTCGCGTATCGAGGAGATGGTGAAAGAGTTGACCCAGCCCGAGAGAATTGAGGCTCAGAGGGGGCAACTGTTGAGATCGGGGAGCCTTCCATTTTGCCGGAAGGGAAGCAACCACTGAGGTTGAGGAGGCTCTCACTCTGCCAGGCGAGGAGGTTACTGCTGAAGCCGAGGAGACTTCCGCTCCGCAGGATTCGACGTCTCTGGACCTCCAACCTGGTAAGGCAGCTCTGATGCTTTAAATGTTTCGCTTTTCTACCATTGTGGCTAATATCACGATAACTTGCAGAGAGGACTGAGGGGGCTCAGGTAGAGAGTCCGACGGTCGGTACCCTTCTAGAAGGCCACGCAGCTCAGGTCTCGATTGAGGTTTCTGAGGAGGTTGCGCTAACTACTCCATCATTGGTCGTGGAGGTTCCTGCAGAGGTAGCACCTCCGGAAGCGCCATTGGCCAATCTTGCTCTTTGCCGTATCGACGGCCAGCACGACTCTTGTGCGAGAAGATCCGCCTTATATCCCCTATCCTGTGACAGAAAAGGGGTCGGGAAGCTTCCCAGGTGGTGAAGACATAGGGGAACTGGCACGTCAGATGGTGCAACAATTCTTCGCTTCGATGGGATCATGTATTGATCTCATCTTACGTGGGAGCAGCTCCTTCAAATTTGCCCAGAAGCTTCTCGAAAATATGGCCGTGAACATCGAATTAACGGGAGGGCCCCTCACTTGCCGAGGCATGTCTGCGGGTGGTGAAGCAACTGGGAGATGACCTGCACGAGCTGGAGTCTTTGGAAAATGCTGGCTCCTCTGATGAGGCCCAGGCCACCTTGACTAGGCTCTAGCTGCTCAAGAACAAGAGCGACAGGAGGCGGAGGCACAAATTGCTGCAGAGGCCCGCAGCCTCGAATATTCCCAGGCTGAATGTCAAAGACTAACCGCCGATTCAAGGGAATCCGAGCTTACATGCAGAGCACTGAGCAAGTCATCATCAGTGCTCATGACACCATTGCCAAGGCTCGGGACACCATTGCCAAGGCGGAAGCTGTGCTTGCGTTCAATGAGAAGAAGTTCGTTACCATTAAAGAGGAGCTTGAGGAGCAACAAGCTGCTAAGGCGGCGAGCTGAAGAGAGTCTGTCTCTACATTTTTTCCAGGGTGGGAATCTCTGCGAACGCAGCTGGCCGCAAGAAATTTCTTATCTGAAGAGGAGCTGCGGGACCGGGTTATTATGGAAGCTGAAAGGGCGCGCCAACACGAGATTCACCGCCTCAAGGAACAAATCCGTTCCTTGGCGAACCAGGACATTTAGCCTTCTTTTCTTTTTCTTTTTGTAAAGAAAAGGACGCTCTATTTATCAAGAGTGTTTGTATCCACTTTTCTCATTTTTTGATATAATAAAAGCTTTTGTGAAGTTTTTGGCTCCACCTTCTTTGTTTAGCTGTGGGTGAATCCAACTTCCTGATCATGGTTGTGATACTGAACTTAGGTAAGACCAAGTTCTTTCAATAAAACGCGGCGTTGACTCTGAGTCTACTCGACGAGACGCGGCATGATCCCCATAGTGAGACGCGGTCATCAGTCCATAGGAATGAGACGCAGCGTTAATCACAGGGTGGAACGCGGTCATCATTTCATAGGAACTGATATTTCGCTAAGTCCTTCGGCGTCAATCACCAGGCGAAACGCGGTTCTGAATAACGCGAATCTGTCTTGCTAAGAAAGACGCGGGTCGAGCAGACACGAGAGACGCAGCCTTGCCTGCTCAAGGGACGCGGCTTTCCCAACTGCGTTAGTGCTATCTGACTTAAAAGATTTTAGGAGATCTTTGAACGTCAAGTCTTCACTGTCGATTGGGGTTCCGGGTCATCCGTTGCTTCCCAAGGCAGTTGTCCACGCGTCGACTCCTCATTGGGCTCGGGCGTTAATGCCCTTAAATGCAAAACCGACGCTGGCGGTTGAAAAACCGGCGCTCTCGACGGTTTCCAAAGCAGCGTTCCACGCGTCAGTCCTTGATGGGCTTTGACGGTCGTGCGCGGCGGTTCCGATTGATGCACCATTAATGACAGTTATTAGGGACTGCCTATAAATAGAGTGCACCCTCTCCCTTTTCAATAATCCAACTTAGACTGTTTTCATTTGTTTTGCTCCGAGAGAAGTCTCGCCTTCTTTAGAGTTTCTGACAGAGATCTGTCTCCATGGGTGATGGTGACTCTGTGGATGAAGATGACCCAAAGCTCTCAGGCTTCTGTCTGGTCTCTTCAGGAGGAAAAGCCTCTTGGATCATCTTATGCACCTGCGTTTGGACGTGGAAAGGCCAGCTCTGGATAGAGGCCCCTGCTGGTATGTCACCTGATGACATCTATAGCCTATCCAGGCCTGCACCTTGGCGTAACCGTCTGAAAGAAGTCTTGGCGCATTCCTTTTCTGGAATTTGCGCCATTGATTTGAACTCCTCTGAACGCGGGCGCTTGACGCGCGCGTTGCTCATTGCGTTTTACAGCCATTGTCTTGACGCGTTTTATAGCCAATGCCTTAGATGAATTCAAAGTTTCCGACCTGAATCTTGCAACTCCTGTTCACCCAGCAGAGAGATGGCAATTTTCGGCGTTTACACTTTTTCGCGTCTTGTGCTTTTAGGCGCAGACGTAAGATAAAGCCGCGTTTGAATCCTGCGCATGGCACAGTTTTGACCCGCGTCTGAAGTCTCTAAGGACTGCCGCGTCTGTTACTTAGTTTTCTTTTGTTAAAGTATACTAAGTTCCAGATTTTTTGATTCTCTTATTTGTTCTTTGCAGGTTCGCTGGTCCCCTGGAAGAATGCTTCAACCGGCGAGCTTGTTCAATGTTCACCTATGAGAGAATATATTATGGTCCTCGTCACCTATGAGAGAAGATATTATGTCTCTGACGGAGACTCAACCTCGCCAAGTCTCTTCAGATCTCCTATACCAAACATGCCTGATGGCAAGAGATGGTCAGGGTATGCATGACGGCGATGAGGGTCCGGCGGTTGTGGGGGCGGATAAGATCCTCTTCCTCTCCCACTCCAGAAGTGACATCGAGGACATTCCGTTAGATGGCCTGCTGGGGAAAGGGATGGTGATGAATGAAGGGTTGCAGGACTTTCTGTTTCACCGGACCTCAAGAACACCATTGCTCTTAGCTTAGTCAGCTAGGGCGCTTTCAGAGTTTGGCGTTGTTGTCATGGTGCAACCGACTCCAATTGTCGTCACAGTCGGGCACTTTCCCGGACATCATGTATTTGGAATCAGATGCGGCTTCAAGGAGTGAGTACGGCCTCTAAGAGAGAGAGGGACTTCTTTGTACTCCTTAATTGTAACACTCAATCTTATTGTATAAGAGAGCGTTTTGTATCACTTTCATATGCTTGAATATCAATAAAAGTGATACTTTTCTTTTGCCTCTTTCTGTTGTCTTGAATGTTTTGTTTTAGAAGCAAAAGAATGATTTTGGTGGACCCGCCACTTTATAAAAGAAAGTGACAGGGGGAATGCGTACTCCCAGAGAAGGTGAACTTTTGTCAAGTGTCTGGGATTGACTTGATTCAAGGTCAGCTGGGGAATTTGATAAAACATTGTCAGCGGTGTAATGTTAACCTAACAATGTCTTTAGGTGGACCTGTTATTCTGTTGAAGAGAATAACAAGTGAAACTAGACCCGCGAGGAATCTAGTGAAGCTTTTACCGTTAGAGGTGTGATATTAACTTAACGGGTTGGAGATAGTCTTGTCAGAAGTGTGGTGTTAACTCGACAAGGATGTGAGTCAGAGGTGTGTGATATTAACTTAACTCAGAATGTCACTGTCATAGGTGTAATGTTTAACGTAACAGTGAGGTAATGCTAGAGGTGTGATGTTGAACTTAGCATTGGTCATCTCGACTTAGACGAGGAAGTCGAGGAACGGTCATGGCCATAGGTGTATTGTTGAACTTAGCGATGACTCGGATGCTAGAGGTGTAGTGTTAACTTGGCATCATTCATCTCGGCTTGAACAAGGAAGTCGAGGAAAGGTCATGGCCATAGGTGTATTGGAACTTAGCTATGACTCAGATGCTAGAGGTGTATTGTTAACTTGGTATCATGCATTTCAGCTTCGATATGGAAGACTGAAGAAAAGTGACTGTCAGAGGTGTAATATTAAACCTGGCAGAAACTTGAAGTGCTGCTTAGAGGTATAATGTTAACTTAAACAGCGGTTTTGTCAGAGGTGTGATATTAACTTGACAAGAATTGGCTTGAGCCGAAAACGGTTTGAGGACCTGTCATTTATGGATGAGAATTGACAAGTGAGATTTGAAGTGCCAGAGGTGTAGTGTTAACTTGGTAAAATGTAGAGTTGACAAGCAAGATTTGTACTCTACAAGGGGTATCTCATTACCAGAGGTATGGTGTTAACTTGGCAACGATTTTTTTTTTTTGTGGCCTTACCATTCTGTGGATGAGAATTGGTAAGGGATTTTGGAGGAAAGAGTGGAATCAAGTCCACTTAGGATTTTTAGCAAACCCTCAGCTATCAACGGGTTAAGGTGCCTTTACCAACTACGTTTGAGTTGGGCTAGCCATGCTATTCCCCTCAGCATGATGAGTTGTCGAGGACTTATGTTGGGCTTAAAAGCCAACATTTTCCTCTATCCTTAGCCGTCGGAGGCGCCGGATCAAATGGGAACGTGTCCTTAGGATTTTTAGCAAATCCTCAGCTGTCAACGGGTTTGACATGCCTTTACCAACTACCGTTTGAGCTGGGCTAGTCATGCTATTCCCCTCAGCATGATGAGTTGTCGAGGATTTATGTCGGGCTTAAAGGCGACATTTTCCTCTATCCTTAGCCGTCGAGGGCGTCGGATGTTTGATCAGAGGTGTACTTTAACTTGATCGGAGGAAGAGTACTATTAAGGATAGTACTTCTTTAGAATTTGTCATTGATCGGCATCATGAGTGTATCGCCATTTGAAGTTATGAGGCGATATGACCCATTTGAGTAGACTGACTCTACTACAAATGGTCCTTCCCATTTGGGTTGAAATTTCCTTTTGTCTGTGCGTCATGACCATGGGTCTTCGGACGGCTAAGACAAGGTCGCCTTTCTTGAAAGTTCGCGCTTTGACTTTGTTGAAGGCTCTGGTGATTCGAGCTTGATAGAGCTCGATTTGCTGTTGGGCCTGCAAACGCTTGTCGTCTAAGGCTTCCAACTCCTGAGTCGCTGCTGATGCTTCTCCTCAGTTGTCATCTCCGCTGTCAAGGCGACGCGTAGAGATGGAATTTGGATTTCCAGTGGAAGGACGGCTTCGCATCCGTATACCAAGGAAAATGGCGTGGCTTTAGTTGGGGTTCGCACCGTTGTGCGGTAGGCCCATAAGCATTCACCCAGCTTGTCGTCCCAGTCCCGTTGACTTTTCGAGACAAATTTCTTGAGAAGCTTGCCAATAGTCTTGTTGAAGGCTTCTGCAAGACCGTTAGCAGCAGGATAGTATGCGTTGAGGACACACTCTGGATTCTGAACTTCGCGCAGAATCTCTGGAAAGCCTGGCTGATGAACTGGGGTCCATTGTCATGGATGATACGCCGAGGCACACCGAAGCGGTAAATAACGTGATGTTTCACGAACTTGATCACGTTAGAAGATTTTACCTCTTTCAAAGGGATAGCTTCGGCCCACTTTGAGAAGTAATCGGTTATCGCTAGAATGAACCGATGTCCTTTCGATGATGGTGGGCTGATAGGGCCAACCACGTCCATCCCCCACATTTCAAACGGCCAGGTAGAGGTCGTAGAGTGGAGGTACCCTGGTGCTTGATGGATGAAATCGCCGTGTATTTGACAGGCGTGACATCTCTTAGCATAAGCGACAGCATCGGCGATCATTTTTGGCCAATAGTAACCCAACCTTTGGAGTCGATGTGCCAATTTTGGGCCAGGTTGATGAGCTCCACAAGTACCATCGTGGGCTTCTTTCAATACTCCTTGGGCTTCTTTTGATGAGAGGCATCAGAGCAGGATCCCGTCATGCGATCGACGATGCAATGTTCGCGAAATCGCATTATAGTAGAATTTGGGGGCTTTCCTTCGGATGGCAGCCGCCTCCCTGGCGTCTTCAGGCAAGATGCCGTATAAGACAAAATCAATGTAGGGAATCGCCAGTCTCTAGGCTCTAGACGGTTGACACTTCAAGTGTTTCCTTGTCGTGATGATCTCCCGTTGACCCTGGGCAGTCTCCGAGTGAAATTTTTGGACAGTACAGGTCGTGGCTATAGACGAATACTTTCTCCATTGCTCCAGCTGGAAGGGCTAAGGAGGCAGCAAGGGATGCAAGTGCATCTGCATGCGCATTTTGCCTGCGTGGTACATGGTCGATGTAGAAGTTTGAAAACCTCTCGGCCATGTGGATTGTCGCATTGTAATAGGGTACTAAATCTTCATGTCTGACCTCATACTCTCCGCGAACTTGGCTGACGATGAGTTTAGAATCACCGTACGCCTCGAGATTTTTAACGTCAATCTCATCGGCGAATTGCATCCCAATCAAAAAAGCGTTGTATTCCGCCACATTGTTGGAGCAGGGCTCGGTTAACGAGATAGCTCGGGGAATCACATAATTTTGTGGGGAGACGAGTACTACTCCCCACCCCCGCTACTGAGTGTCCCTTTGGGCTTGTTCTTGATGCTCCATCGAAGAAAAGTTGCCACACTTGCCCTTCGAACAACGTCTGAGTCAGGCAGACTTCGGCGACCTCGTCTGGGAGATCCTCATAGAGTTTGGCTGCCCTTGGATCTGGGTGCTCAGCTAGGAGTCCGCCACCGCTTGTCCTTTAATGGCCTTCTGGGGTAAAAAGTGCATCTCATATGGGATAACAATATAGCCCATTTTGCAGCCGGCCATTCAACGAGGAGGGCTTTGTCATGAGTAACCTCAGAGGGTTGACTTTTGATATGACATTTATAGTTTGGCCTACTAGATAGTGTCGCATTTTCTGAATAGCGAACACCAGCGCCAAACATTCCTTCTCGATCGGGTTGTACCGATGTTCGGCTCCGATCATTGTTCTACTTAGGTAGTAGATTGCTTGTTCTCGTCCTTGTTCATCATTCTGAGCTAGTAGAGCTCCCAGGGAATGATCCATTGCTCGAACATACCAAGAAAGGCTTTCCGGACACCGGAGCTGCAAGAACTGGTGGTTGGGTGAGGTAGTGTTTAATCTCCTCAAATGCTTTTTGACAAGCGTCGTCCCAAATGAATGAAACACCCTTTTTCATCAGCTTGGCGAAGGGTTGGCATCTCCCGGAAAGGTTTGATATGAACCTGCGGATGTACGCCAATCGTCCTTGTAATCCCCTGAGCTCCTTGAGGCTTCTGGGGGTTGCATCTCTTGGATAGCGCGGACTTTCTCCAGATCCAAATGGATTCCTGTGGAAGTCACAACAAATCCTAAGAATTTGCCACTGGCTACACCCAGGAAGGACTTGGTGGGGTTCATCTTCAATTGATGAGCCCGCATGATGTCGAAGACCACCTTCAGGTCTGCTATGTGATCACCTTTAGTGCGACTTTTCACCGCGATGTCATCGACATAACATTCCACCGTTTTACGTATCTGCTGATGGAAAATGACGTTCATGGCCCTTTGGTATGTTGCCCCTGCATTTTTCAGTCAAAAGGCATGACAGTATAGCAATATACCCCTAGAGGAGTCCTGAAGGAGGTATGCTTTTCGTCATCGGGATACATCTTGATTTGATTGTATCCTGAGAACCCGTCCATAAAGGACATTCGCTCGAATCCACAAGTATTGTCAATCATGACATCTGTGATTGGCAATGGGAATTCGTCTTTGGGGCAGGCCTCGTTTAGATCACGGAAGTCGATGCAGATCCGGATCTTCCCATTCTTCTTGGTGACGGGGACGATGTTGGCTACCCAGTCGGGATGCTGTTCCTCCCTGATGAAGCCAGAATCAATAAGCTTTCTGACTTCTGATTGAATTGCCTCCATTATCTCTGGACGGAACCGTCGCTGCTGTTGTTTAACAGGCTTCATGTCCGGATTGATGTTGAGGCGATGCATAGCCACTTGAGGATCAAGTCCAGGCATGTCCTCATAATTCCAGGCGAAGACGTCTATATACTCTTGTACAAGAGATATTAGATCCTCCTTTTTCGAAGGTGACAAGCCGTCACTTATGAAAATGGGTTTGGGGTTGGCCTCATCTCCTAGGTTGATTTGAACAACCTTATCTTCTGTGGGTGGCTCACGCTGTTCAAAGCGGATATCCCAAGAGCATTCAAATATTTGATCCAAGGATCTGTATCAGGTTGGATCATTTTCTTCATCTTCATCTTCATCTTCCAGATGGCCTGTTGAAACCATGTTTACTGAAAGCCCTTTGAAGATGTTGCCGACACTGACATCTGACTCCACGATGACGTGTCTGAAGAGCAATCGTGACCTGACGACTCTCGAGAATCAGAGGCTGATGGGACTGGAGTTGATACATAGCCCAACCCCCGGCGCGTCTGATGATAATAATCAGGTGCTTGCTTTCCCTTTCGGCACAAAGGACTGGAGCAGCGTTCTCCTTCCTTACCGAAGTTTAATCCGGGCCTGTTGGTTAGGTCATATCCCATGCGTTTCATCATTCTGAGCGCTTTCGGTTCATAATGATCGAACTGAGGGGATTCATCCTCGCCTTCCGATTCTTCGTGAGGCATCGGTTCAGACGAGATTCGCCAAAAAGTATTGGTCTTTGCCTTTTCGTCTGGCTGGAACCATAAATATAGATTCTTGCGCATTACCATTATCTTGGTATGTCCCGAAAGATGATTTCAACGGTACATGCAAAGATGTCAAAGCATCCATTGCCGACCAGAGGTCATCGTCCACGTCGGTAGTAGTATCCGACGGTATTGAATCGGAAACATACACAGGAAAATACGCAAAATCTAAATCTTCATTAATGTACCAACCACCCACATCGTCGGTGGTGTTGTCAATATCGAGCTTATCAGTGCTCTTTACAAGGGTTCCAACTCCCACAGGCACTCTTCTTTCTCAGGCTCAATGTCAGCCTCATTACCAGAATCTAGCTCCTCTGGTTGCGGGTTTTCATTAGTCTCCTCAGGATCCTGATATAGGAGGGAGTCCGTGAAATAATTTTCAACCCCTTTAAACGGATGCCTTTCGGCAATCAACGTTTGAACTTGTCCACTCTCGTCAATGTATTTCATGACTTGGTGGAGAGTGGAGGGAACGATGGAATTACGGTGAATCCATGGTCGTCCCAGCAACAGGTTGTAGGAAGTGTCAGCGTCAATGACGTAGCATGTCACTTCCGACTTGAGGCTCCCGATCTGGCATTTGAGCTTGATCTTCCCCATCGGACGGGAGCTATTGGCATTAAACCCGTAAATAGTTGTCTGGGTAGGGCTCAGACGATGGGTAGGAATGCCCAGAAATTGCATGACTCGGCGAGGTATGATACTCAGCGCGGACCCTGGGTCTACCTGGATGCGATTTACCTCGGACGACCCGATATATCCTGTGAAGTATAGGGGTCGGTCATGCTTCCCTTTAACCTGCATGTCATCTGTTGTGAAGGTGATGCAGGGAGCATTGGGGGAGGCGTGGAGGCAATCCTCTACATCTTCCTCCCTTGGCACGGGGTCATGAAGACCTCAGCATTTGCCAAAGCTTCTTGTAGAGCCTCTCTGGTTGACTTTGATAGCCTCAGGAGTTCATACAAGGTGATGCGTGCCGGGATGTTGGCTAGTTGAGCCAAGACATCGAAGCGGTAAGGTGTCGAGGATCCTTCCGCTGCACCTTTTGAAAGAACCTGAGAAAACCGGGTTTCTTTCTGTTTCTCCACAGGTGGTTTTGTGGAGGGCTGGCTGGGGTTCTACGGCTGGTTGCGGAGAAGCCGCTGCCGTCTCGCCGTACTGCTTCAAGTATGCCTGTCCTGAACGGGTCCCCGCCATCGGTTGGCTGGGCTCTGCGGCCAGGACTATTGTTTCCTCTTCTGAGTCAGTCAACGAGGGAACATCAGTATCCGCTTCTCGAGAGAAGCGAAGCGCAGATCACATGGCACGATGAAGCTTTTGCCTTGCCTTTGGACTTTCTGTTGGTCACAGTAGTCCATTGTTGTTCATCGACGAGGTCAGGGTGGACCCACATGGTTTCCCCCTGAGGTGTAGGGACGGCTACCAAGCCCTTCTCCTGTTGCTGGTGAGGGTCTGTGTTGACCACTCTTAATTCTCCCCTTGGAATAGGAGTTACCCCCGCAGGCGCTGGAGGTTGTCTCCCGAACTGGAGAAACCGACGTCACATTGGCCGTCACCTTCTTCTGCTCTGGTCGGAGTTTTAACACCTCCGCATCAATCAGAGCCTGAAGAATGTCCTTGAAGACGTAGCAGCTTTTGGTAGGATGTCCCAACATTCTGTGGTACATACAGTAGTTGGGATTGTCGGTCTTGCCGACTTCCTCTGGGCGTCTAACTTCAGGGAGTTTCAGCCGATTGCTCTTGTTGAGTAGCTTGAAGAGCGAATCGACATGTTCCTCCTTGAAGGAATACTGCTTGTTGGGGCGTGGCTGGCTTGAAGAGCCACTTGCCCTGCCTGTTTGAGGTTTGGCGGGGGATTTGGTCTCCGTCGCCAAGTTATCCTTCCGCTTTGTTTGGAGGGATGTGTCCTGCGCACGCCTTGTTGACCTCTCTGGCCTGGGCCTGCCTTCTTCTGCCCTGACGCGGGCAACAATCTCCTCAGCCTGTTCACCTTGTTGACTAATTGTTTCCAGGTGCGGCTTTCAGCAACTCCTATTTGAGTAAGGAGTGAGGTTTGGAGATTATGACGACATGTTTCCACCAGGGTGGCCTGGGTCATGCTGCTTGGACATCGGAGTGCCACGTTCCGAAATCTTTCTACGAAAGACTTGACGGACTCTCCCTTTTGCTGTTTGGTTGCTAAAAGGGTGGGCATTGTCACTTCCGAGTCATCTTTGAAGAAGCGTGTCAGAAACAGCTTCTCCAAGTCGCTCCAGTTCTTGATTGAACCTTCTGGGAGCTTCATGAACCATTCAAAGGCCAACCCTTTCAGGGTGCCTATGAACAGTCGCGTCAGTATAGCGTCGTTATCTACTACATTCCCGGTCTGGGATTTGAAGTAGTAGATGTGCTGGTTGGGTGACCCCTTCCCGTCAAATGCTTGGAGAGTTGGAGCCTTAAACTTAGGAAGGTACGAGACTAAGTCCCACTCGGCCGGATAGGGCCGGACTACTCCAGCCTCTTGGAGATCTTTACGACTGGCAAGGGCATTGAGTCGTTGCTCTAGCAGGCTCATTCTTTTAGCATGAGCCTTTTCCGGGTCTGGGTCGCTTCTTGCCTGCGACGAGGGCTTGGACACATCCGAGGTAGATCGTCGTGTCTCGTCGGAAGGTTCGGAGGGTGGGCTTTCTCCCTTTCTCCCTTTCCCCTTCGGCCGTCTAGGAGGAGATCTCGCTCTTTCTTCAAGCAATTTCTCAAGCATATGCTTGAGGGAGTCAATGGATCTCTGTTGAGAGGCGATTATATCCATCTGGCGCTTCTGCGTCTGTTCTAAACGCCTGGCCGTCTCCTCAGGAGTGTCTGCCATGTAGGCGGAAGCCTCCTTCTCGACGGAAGAATTTGAAGCCTGCGAATCCACTACAGCGGAGTGAGAATCACCCATTCTAATGCCGCGGGCTAAGCATTATAGTCAATTGGGGGAATGGCCCCCGTCCGGGTGCGAGTGTGTTGATACACCCCTTCCGGCTCAGAGTCAGATTCCTCTGAGTTGACCATTGGTTGTTTTCCCTTGCTTCTGCTAGTCATGTTTGCAGTAAGCTCCGGGTATTCAACATCTGAAAAGGTTCTCCTTCTGTGGGAGCGTCTTCTTTTGGCTGACGGGGGAATCAGGGTCAGCTGTCTGATTAAGGACTGCTGGTGCATGCCTGATCCATAATGGCATCCAGAGAGCATATGAATGAGCTGTTGACAGCAGCATGACGAAGTGGCTTGATTGGCACTTCTTTTCCTTGTCAAATAATCCCTCAAATCCGTGGGAGGGGGATTAAAGAGACTGGTCTCGCAACGTCGAAGACGGGAGACAGTCATGTGCTGTTCAGCCTGGACGCAGACTTCAGGGACGCGGCTGTATGACGCGCACGCGAGTCTCGCGTTGCTGCCTGATGCGTTTGGGCAGAGTTGCTTGAGAGAGAGCGGGCTGCTGGGCCCCACGCCTACGAGTGCGTACTTCCTGCGTTTGAAAAAACGCGGAGGTTTCACCCTGGCGTTTGATGAGTTGGTCCTCAGAGGACTCAACTTGAGGAGTCTCGCGTTTGGGTCGCCAAACGCGGATCTCACGCACTGGACGAGGTGCGGGCAAGGCATCAGATTGTACGCCGCGTCCACCCCCAGTCAGACAACCAACGGTTCCGACTTGGAGTTGACGCGCGCGTCTCCTCTGTCGACGCTCAGCATTCCGGTTGCGTCGTAGAGGAGGGGAGAAACCAACAACCTCCTGGTTTACAGAACCAAGAGTGTTCACCACGCGGGTCTCCTGAGAGACGTTGACGCGGGTATTCTGCGCGACGCAGTTGATCACAGCAGTAGTGGTGCCTGGGACCACGCGGGCCTTCTGGGAGGCGTTGGCGCGTGTGTTCTGTGCGACGCGGTTGATCGCAACAGCAGTGCCTGAGGTCACGCGGGCCTTCTGGGAGGCGTTGGCGCATGAACTTGTCTTGGCACAGTGGGCATCGGCACCCGGCAGAGCCTCAGATTGGGCTTTGGGTAACTTTTCAGTTGAGACCCTGCGGCAGACGCGGGTCTTTGGGCTCTTAGAGCCAGAAGAGAGGAACTCTTCATACTTCGCCTGTCGAACTCGACAACGAGCGTTTCGACCATCTTCCCCTTACGGAGAACATCATCCTGCGTCACAGCTTGTTCATCAGTGACAAACAGATTCCCCAGCGGAGTCGCCATCTCTTGTAGGTGCCCGGAAGGAGATTTAGGTGAGAAAGATCGGGGTGTAAAAATATTTCCTTGAATCAGTTGAAACAATTACAACCAGACTTTCCTTCTTTCCGGTTACAAGGGAGGGAGGATGTTGAATCTTGAATCCCCCCTTTGTTTAATGCTGGGTTCTTCGTGTGGCGGTGGAGAGTGAATCTTGTTCTCCGTTGACCGGATGACTGTTTGGACCGTCGGGGATCTTCTCTTCGGTCGGTAGAGAGAGTAACTCGGCTCTATCTACCAAAACTCTAGAAGAGGAGCTAGGCAAAGAGCAGCTAGTACGCAGTAAGCTTGCTGAAGAGTCTTCTCTCCTTCTCTGTTGACAATGCCTTCGTCCGGTGATCGTGCGTGTCTCTCTACGCATGTTGGATGCGTATGCCTGTATGTAGGTACGTCTCTCCCTGTGTGTCTGTCTCTGTTGATGCCAACAGGGCTATTTATAGAGGTCCCTGGGGATGAACGTGCCCCCTGAAAAACGCTCCACAATGAGGGGCCACTTCCCGCTACATGTGCGGTGACTGGCCCCTTATTTCGGGTAGTTGCAACCGAGACGCGGGCGTCGAGCCAACGCGTCCTGATGCTGAGACGCGGGTGTCGAGCCAACGCGTCCTGATGCTGAGACGCGGGTGTCGAGCCCACGCGTCTTGATGCTGAGACGCGGGTGTCGAGCCCACGCGTCTTGATGCTGAGACGCGGGCGTCGAGCCAACGCGTCCTGATGCTGAGACGCGGGCGTCGAGCCAACGCGTCCTGATGCTGAGACGCGGGCGTCGAGCCAACGCGTCCTGATGCTGAGACGCGGGTGTCGAGCCCACGCGTCCTGATGCTGAGACGCGGGTGTCGAGCCAACGCGTCCTGATGCTGAGACGCGGGTGTCGAGCCCACGCGTCCTGATGCTGAGACGCGGGTGTCGAGCCAACGCGTCTTGAGCTTGGATCTCTGCTTTTAAAGGCTTGTCTGTTTTTTAGACAGCCTACAATTATGTTGCAATAAGTGGAATCTGTGGTGACCTTATGTATTTGAATTCTTCTAGCTGGCATAATTGATAAACCTTGTTATTTAAATTAATGTACTGAAGTTTAACGTATTTGTTTGAAAATACATCGCCGGCTCTCATCATGTACCCCTTTTTAAGAGTATTATTATTGCTTGCGGGCGTGACAATCAACTTGCTACCTCTTTCAGTATACCAGCAACTTGGGTTGGGCGACCTACGTCCAACTCGAGTAACCATTCAGTTAACTGATCAATCAGTGAAAGTCCCCAAAGGAGAAATCACAGATGTCCTCATACGGATCGAGAATTTCATCTATCTCGTTGACTTCGTCACTCTTGAGACCCAACCTGTGTCAAACCAAAGGTCTCAAACTCCTGTTATCTTAAGGCTTTCGTTCCTTGTCATAGCCAATGCCATAATCAACTGTAGGAACGGGTTCATGCGATTGACCTTTGGAAGCATGACCAAGGATGTCAATATTTTCAACTAAGGAAAACAACCCAGGGATATGAACGATCAGACTTTTGAGATCAACTCTATTGAAAATTTGATGAGAGTGCATGAGGAGATCATGGAGATAGACACAGAGAGCGATATTGATTTGGAATCCGAGGATTTCAATTTGGACCAGATCATTGATTCAACAATGGATTGGGCGTCAAGTCCAAGTGTGCCTGATCCCAAGACCAAAATTCCTATTCTCCCTTCCAATGAATCCACTCCTTCCTTAGAATTAAAACTTTGCCCGAGCACCTCAAGTACGCCTCTCTGGCGAAAGAGAAACCTTGCCAGTTATCATAGCATCCCATTTGACTAGAAAATAAGAGGAAAGCTTGATATCAGTTTTAATGAACATAGAGAAGCAATTAGATGGACAATGAATGACATCAAGGGGATAAGTCCAGCAATAGTACAACATCGTATTCATTTGGATGATGATGCGACTCCAAGGAGGGACCCACAACGTAGGCTTAACCCATTAATGTAAGAAGCTGTGAAGACAGAAATTTCGAAACTATTAGATAATGGGATCATTTATCCCATTTTTGATAGTCAATGGGTTAGTCCTGTCCACGCAGTCCCAAAAAAACTGGCTTTACCATAGTGAAAATGAACACAAGGAGTTGATACAAACAAAACTACCTACCAAGGTTTGTGTTTTATTGACGATCGAAAATTGAATTCTGCTATGCGTAAAGACCACTTCCTGTTATCCTTCATCAATCAAATGCTCGAACGACTAGCTGGACACGAGTACTACCGTTCTCTGGACGGGGTACTCAGCATACAATCAGATCCCCATTGCTGCAGAGGATCAGGAGAAGACCACGTTCACTTGCCCATTTGGAATCTTTGCCTACCAACACATGCCATTTGAATTGTACAACACTCCCGCGACATTCCAACGGTGCATGCTCAGTCTTTTCTCTGATATGGTACAACATTTTCTAGAAATTTTCATGGATAATTTCTCCATCTATGGAGATTCATTTGACCAGTGTCTTCATCACTTAGAGTTAATTCTTCAAAAATGCAAGGAGAAAAACTTGACTCTGAATTGGAAAAAAATGTGACTTCATGGTAAGACGAGGGATTGTCTTAGGCCATGAGATCTCGAGGAGAGGGATCGAAGTTGACAAGGCTAAGATAGAAGTGATCACAAAGCTTCCCGACCTAAATGCATTAAGGATATCCGATCTTTTTTTAGGGCATGCTGGGTTCTACCGACAGCTTATTAAGGACTTTAGTAAAATCGCTAGACGTTTAACAACTTACTTGCGAAGGACATGCACTTTGACTTTAATGATGGATGTTTTAGATCATGGGAGAAGCTTAAGAAAGACTTATATCTACACCTATCATTTTTGCTTCGGACTGGACCAAATCGTTGGAGATCATGTGTTATGCCTCAGACCTTACTATTGGCGATGTCTAGAACAGCGCATCAATAATCGGCAGCATGTGATCTATTATTCGAGTAGAACGTTGAATGACGCTCAGCAAAACTACACTACGACTGAGAAGGAATTCTTGGCCGTAGTATTCGCGTTAGAAAAGTTCCATCCATAGGTGCTAGGATTGAAAACCACAGTATTCACAGACCACTCCGCGTTAAGATACCTCATGATGAAGAATGGTGCAAAAGCATGACTTATCCGTTGGATCCTTCTGTTAGAAGAATTTGTCTTGAAAATTCTAGACAAAAAGGGTGCGGAATATGTAGTGGCAAATTACTTATCTACAATTCCCAATGCACCCATTGAGGAAAAACCTATCAACGAGGATTTCCAAGACGAACACATCCTAGCAATCTTTAAGGAACTCTAGTATGCTGACATCGTCAATTACCTTGCCACGGGACAAATACCATCTGAATGGATGAAACAGGATGGATATCGCTTTTTCGCCCAAGTACTGTTCTTCTTTTGGGAAGAACCGTATCTTTTCAAGGTTTGTCCTGACCAAATCATCAGATGGTGGGTACTAGAGGAAGAGCATAGGAATGTGTTAACATTTTGCCATGGACTTGCTTGCGGTAGACACTTTGGTCCCTGCAAAACCGCCGAGAAGGTCTTACAGAGTGGGTTCTATTGGCCCACTTTCTTTAAGAAGTCCTTCAACTTTTGCAAGTCATGCGCGAACTGCCAAAAGACCGAAAAAATTACAAAGAGAGACATGATGCCCTCAAACCTATTATGGAGATTGAAATTTTCGATGTTTGGAGCATTGATTTTATGAGACCGCTTCCAAGTTCATTCGGCAGCCAGGGGGTCCAGCTCTACAACACGCAGGCGTATCAGTGCAGGCCTGCCTATTTCGCCGATTCACATCTGCTCAGCAGGTTCTCGTCAGAAGTTATTGCCGACCGCTCTCCCATCATCCCCACGGCAAGTGTCATCTGTGAGCGACACACAATCTCTGTTATGCCTGTCACACAGATCACCATGTCTCATCGGAACAAGTCCTTCACAGCTTCTACAATATCGGCGTGATCAGAGAGATTTACATAAGGGATTACCCAGCGAAATTCTGCTGGGGCCTCTGTTGCTGTTTGGAGTGGTTGAACGTGTAGTAAATTTCCTACATGTCTCTCTTGTATTATGAATTAAGTGATTGTAATCTTTGCTTGTTTCTACCGCGAGTCCATATGAATTTTACGTACGAATCGAGTGAATATTTGAAGACGGGATGTTGCTTCACATAAATCTCTGTGCAATCTTTTCTGTTTTCTTTTTTATGGTCAAGCATTTTATTTCTAATTGTAAGAGGGGTATAATATTGTAATATTCTAATTGTTTCTTTTTCTTTGATGGAAATATTCTAATTATTTCTAATGCTTGTGTCCTAAACAGAGTAGATTATGAGCTGAATTAGGAAACTGGCGATCTAATTATATTACAACTTGGACTGGAAATTTAATTTGCCAAAAACAAATTATAGTAGGAAAATGAGAAACTAAACATATTACGACTAGGATTAGAATTTTAACTATAGGATTAGTTTCCTTTATATATATATATGCTGCGCACACAATTAATTCTTCCTACAAATTTTCTCTCCCGTAGCTCAAGGCTGCAGCCACTAGAATCAGATCGAGAGCCCAACTGCGAGCACGAAGAAGAGATCGGAGGATGCAAAAATTCTCAGGAGGCAGGCAATCTTACTGCTTGGGTCCGTCCTGGTTCTACTTTTATTCTTCCTGATTTCTGCCCACTGGAAGGCTCAGAGGGATTATATTGAGCCTGAACCAACAGTCTCAGTGAATATTTTGGTGAACAAGATAGTCGATGAAGATAAAGAGCAGATGAATTTTATGGTTCGTTCGTTGTTCATATTATTTTTAGATTTTTACGTGATAAAAGCTATTTACGTCCACTTTTCTAGTTCGAGACTAATTTTATTATAATTCTAGACTAATTATATTATTTTCTTTTTAATCCTAAATAGGTTTAATCTTAAATAATTCTTGAATAATTTTATTATTTATTTTTTAATTAGTTCCAATAGAAATTTCAGATATTTAATTTTATGAGTAACTTTAAAAGGAAACTTTTTTTTCCCTAAGATTCTTAATAGAATAATATTTCATTATGATTCTAATTATACCGATACTAATTTTATTGTTTCCTTTTCAATTAGATAGATTCTAATAGAAAATATATCTAATTAAATTGTTACATAATACTTGCGTGAGCAAAACTGGGGCTTTGCTTTAGGAGTACTTATTATTATAGATTTATTTATAGATCATGCACAAAAACTTGATTTGTTTTCAGGACATTTACAATTTTCTCTTTATGTAATATTTCCAATTTCAAATTAAAAAAAATAAAAAACAAAACAAAACTAGGTGCCATATTGGGCAATTGTACATTGAGTCTAACAAATTCTTCCATCACTGATTATCACTTCTCAGGACTCAAAAGTATGGACCAAAGCAGACAGTAAAGGTTATCGTCAATGCATCCAAAGTCCACAACAAAGAGAATGTATGATTACATATGATCCTCTTTCATTCTTTTTTCTACTTATTACGCCAAATTTCTGAAATATTTTCTAACTTTGGCAAATTATACTTCAGCGATGCTGCACACAGCAACAAACGGATATCTTGTAGTTCAGACCAATGGAGGTTTGAATCAAATGAAGATGGGGGTAACACACTTGATCCCACAACAATATTCACGTCTCATTTCCTAAACAAAGCAATTATGATTAAAAGATTTTAATTACTCGAATGCAGATATGTGACATGGTTGCAGCGGCTAAATTGATGAACGCGACGCTAGTTCTCCCTTATTTAGATCATAGCTCATACTGGATGGATCGCAGGTATGAAATTTTTTGCTACAGCCTGTTTCAGAGAGAATTAATTCTGTATTTTGATCCTGATACAGTTTCAACAATGTTTCTGCAGTGAATTTAAAGACATATTTGATGTAAAGCACTTCGTCAATACTCTGAAAAATGACATTCAGATAGTTGATCGTCTGCCAGCCCAGTATGAAGTAATCAATGCCCATGCTGTGAGGCCAGTCTCTTGGTCTAAGGCTTACTATTACAGAAAACTTTCGAAGATTTTGAAGGAGAAGAAGGTTGTCAAGTTCAGTCACACAGATTCTCGACTTTCTAACAATGGTCTTCCATCCCCTATTCAGAAGCTACGCTGTCGAGCATGTTATGAAGCGCTTCGTTTCTCACCTAAAATCGCAGAGCTCGGAAAGATGATCGTTGCCAGGCTGAGAGCTAAAAGCAATCACTATGTTGCTCTTCATCTAAGGTATGAGAAGGACATGCTTGCCTTCACTGGCTGCAATCACGGTCTGACTCCAAACCAAGCAGAAGAGCTACGACTCATCAGACAAAATGTAGACCATTGGAAGGAGAAAGAGATCGATAGCAAAGAGAGACGGAGACAAGGGCGGTGCCCAATGACTCCTCGAGAGACTGCTGCTTTTCTCAAGGCCATGGGATATCCGAGCACCACAGTCATCTACATTGCAGCAGGAGAGATTTACGGGACAAACAGTATGGATGTTCTCATGGAAGAGTATTCCAACATTTACACGCACCATGATCTAACCACACCTTCAGAGCTTGGGGCAATGAAGGCGTTAAACAACCAGCTCGCCGCTCTGGACTACATCGTGTCCCTCAACAGCGATGTTTTCATCTACACTCACAACGGGAACATGGCGAAAGCAGTGCAGGGCCATAGAAGATACCAAGGTTTTCGAAAGACCATTGCACCCGACAGGTATGTTGCACACATCCAACATGTTCATTCTATCTCTACCATCTGTTTGTTGATTCGTGTTGAACTCTTTTCTCTGGTTTTCTTTTTATAGGAAAAGGTTTGTCGAACTGATTGATCAGCTGGATAACGGTGAGATTGATGAATCGGAGTTTCAAGATGAGGTGAAGCAACACCATGCTCGTATGAATGGGGGTCCTTACGAGAGGCGAGCAGGGAAAATCCAAAGGAAGAAGAGAACTTTTATGCGAATCCTTTGCCTGGTTGCATTTGTGGCAGAAATCAGCCTTTGTGATGATGCCAACATTTTTGTACTCTGTTTATTGCTTTTATTACAATCAAATGATTTTCTCAGTTTATGCCAGTTTGATCTACCGTTCACAATTCTAATAATTCCACCTAATTCACAAAAGAAATATATCAAATTAGTTGCTATCATTTTCAGTTTAAAAATTCTGTTATTGAGTTTGACAGATATCTCCCAAGTAAAACAGAATTTTAGACATAGGTGTCCTGAAATTTGTAAAGTCCATTAATTGCTGTAAGGTAAAACTGATGAGTTTTTTCCTTAAAAGGGAAAATAATAATTATTGTATTTATTTCTTTTGCCAAACCACCAAGTTCTTCTGTGATATATACACATGGGATATGATCATTTATTAAGTTAAGGATCTTCTTCTTCTTTTCTCTCCTTTTCTATATTTTTTTCTTTTTTTTTTAGGCGTAACAAACGAATTCTCCAAATTATTAATAACAAACTCAGGACAACTATGGGCCAACGATTTGGTCTCATCCTCAAACACGCTCTTCACTCCCCATTTCTCCTATAAATACCTACAAAATCAGAGGCAAAAGGGCTTGCAGAGAGAGCGCTTGAGTTAGGTTTTTGTTCTAGCTTAGCTTAAGTTTTTCTCTATATTTAAATATAATTTTATATTTTCTTTATAGCTTAGTTTAGATAGAGTTTCATGAGAAATGAGAAGAAGAATTGTATTTACAGTGACACTGAGTGTAATCTTCCTCTGAGAGATTTGTATTGACAATCAATATAATGTTCCTCTTCTTTTTCATCGTTACTCAATCTAGTAGATCGCTGCTTTATTTCTTCTCTTGCTACGCAACACTTTTAATTTAAGGTAAATCTTCTCAAATGATTCAAGGTAAGCATTTATTCAAAATAGGTAAGTTTTCTTTCTTTCTTTCATTTCATTTCTTCGTTTAGAAACACGATTTTAAAGCCAACGTTTTTCTTATTTTTTTCCCATTCTTTCTCTTTTAACATAGTTCTTCTTTTAATTAAAATAGCAACACCATCTTCTTCGATCTTCTTTTCTCCTCTTCTAACATTAACACTCTCTCTTTCTTTTCAAAAAATAAAAAGAAATGTTTTAAACCTTTTTAAATAACTTAAAATAATTACTCTCTCTTTCTTTTCAAAAAATAATAGAAATGTTTTAAACCGTTTTAAATAACTTAAAAAGAATTATTAAAAGCTTCCATCATAAGTCCCTCCCTATGTGGATCACGACCCGCATAGCCACTTGCTATAGTGGTAGAATTGAGCAACCTAGCATGCTCCTAAACTTTACATTTTCTGTGCAGGTCCAAACTCAATCATTCATTTTTAGTGAAAAACTAATTTTAATGAGTATTAAATCTCAAAAATGAGTTTTATTATTCAAAATATGCAGTGGAGTTAATCCACACATATTGGTGCTTAAAAGAGTTTTAAATAAATTACTTTTGTTTGATTTATAAAGTTAAAATTTATTTAAATCAAGTTTTGAAAAATATAAGGAAAACTGAACCATTTTCGACAGCTCTTTCAATCACTCTCGAAAACGGACACGCGTGCACAAGTCTGAGTTTGAGATGAATAATTTTCGACAGCTCCTTATTTTTCAATAGCGTTTTTCAGTGAACTCGGTTGTAGAACTTACTAATTTTGATAGTTTTCTTTATGTTTTTCACTAACAGTCGAAAACAACTTTCGACAGCTCAAATTTTATTTTCGACAGCGTTTTTCAGAAAGTTCAAATTTAACAGAACTGTTCTATTTTTGATAGTTTTCCCTTTTAAAACTTAACCCTCTTGAAAGTGCTTTCAATAGCTAATACTTAGCTTTCAAAAATGAACTTCTGAGTTTTAAAAAATAGTTGTACCGTTACCTATCGAAAGTTTTGCATCCATTTTCGACAGCTAGTTGACTTTTCTCTGCTGATTTTTAAAAATATTTTTAATTTGGTTTGCTATAAATCAAATGGTTTGCTGAGAAATTTTAATCAAGATTTACAAAGTTTTGACACCACTTTACAAGAATTTTACAGAGCCTTTCCATTCCAAATTTCTAAGAGAAAATCCACAAAGTCTATAAAGCCTTTTTTCTCAAATCTATAGCTATAGGATTTGTGCTTTTGTGAGAGTTTCCGTGATCAAATGAAGATCACAAATTCATGTTCTTTGTGTTGTTGTATACCTAGAGCGAGAGAGGTGGTTGTAGGAGTTGAGCCTTCGGTCGATCTTGCTGGATTGTGATTGTACGAGTAGAGGCTCTTAGTCAATATTGAGTGATCGTGTTGTAAGAATTGCGGCTCCGAGTTGATCTTGCGGAATCAAGATGTAAGCGTTATTACAGTTTCGCGTACCGGTCAATAATGCTTATTTCTCCATAGGAGTTAAAGACGGAGACATAGATCAAGTAGATCGAACCTTGAGAACAAATCTCTTATGTTTGCGGAGGTTGCTCTTTCTATACTCTCTATATTCCTTTATCTCTGATTATACTTGCTTATTGTTTAATATTATATTTAATTGTATTTAATTGTTTTAATTTTTCACATATTTGATTAGCATCACATATTCACCCCCCATATATGATTTTCAATTGATATCAGAGCTAGTGTTCTTGTTTAAGGTTTAACCACCAAATAGTTGATTCTTATTTAGTTAATCACATACTTGTCATTGCACACATATGGCTTCTCATGAAGACAACTTCAATGTTAAATTTTCACCTAGGTTTGATGGTCTTACTTTCCTATATTGTGCTGAGACCACATAAACAATCGGGATATGATGTAATGCCTCTAAATTTTCATACACCAGCTACGTTGATTAGACTGCAGAGAAACTTTAGAGCTATTATAATATGATATATATAACTCAGGTAGTTCAAATATGGATATATGACAGAAAATAAATCATATAACTCAGATATGAAAAACATAGAGGAAGACTACTAAACAGGAAGAGTAGAAACCTAATATATGGAGAAAAGTATATGCCATATATAAGGAGTCTCGACATACAGAAAATTAAATCCAAGTCTAAAATATGTACACCGCTACTTAGGCTCTCGACCTCAAAGTAGAGTACAAAATATATGATTAGTCTCTAAACATGCATATTTCATACCACATATTCACTTTTATTCAATATTAATTCTTGTTAATAACACTTCTCTTGTATGTTTCTAAGTCCATGACATGAAATGAAGAAGAAGACCTAAATTTCATTTATTTGGTGATTTAAAGCCTACACATATAGCCATTGATCTTGGAGAGCTAGCCTGTCAAAATCAGATGAAGATATTCAGAAACCAGACTGTGCAACTAGCAGGGGGACAGAGCATCAAATCATCCCCGGCAACGGCACCAAAATTTGATCACTAAAAAGCATGCACAAAAAGAAGTAAGAGAGTGATGATCGATGTTATAGCTTTAGTGACTCTACCGTGATGGCAAAGCGGCTATACGGGTCGTATCTACAAGGAAGGGGTGATAGAAGCGTGATGTGCGGTCTTCTTTATTCGTAAAAAAGAAGTTTGTTGCTACAAATAATGAATAAAAGAGAAAACAAGTATAGTTTCAAAAGTGTTTTGATTGTTTTGATGGTGGAAAAAGTGAGTTTTGTTTTTTCAAAGGTAAAAGCTCATGGCTAACTTTCTACTAAGTGCTCCCACTAATCTCTAACTTCTTGAAGATATAACCTCATAATGAATCATAGGCAAGTTTAAGCTTTATGTATAAGAACTATTCACGTTAGAGATCGAATGAAAGTTCTTCCCTTCACTTAGCTTTACGTGGCAATACTTGAGCATTCCCTTATCAAGATCCAAATGAAGGCGAGAATAAGGGAAAAAACATGTGCACTATTGGAATCGGCAAAGATGAATAGAGATATCTCTAACTTAAGAAAACAAGTAATGTTGCACAATCTAAAAATCTTCAAAAACGATTAAGAATGAAATATGAGAGTGAAAATATTTGTAAATAACTTAGAGTTAGAACTCTCGTCTTAAGATATCATACCTCTTGTTTGCACAAGACTTGTTTGACACTATTGACTCATTTGGGTTATCAATCAAGTTATTAGAAATTAGTGGGTTAGTAGTTAGTTAGCCATGTAATGGAGAAGTTAGGTAGACATGAGTAATAAAAGTAAGAGAGAAGAAGTAGATGAGAAAAGAGTTACACTAGAAAAAGAAAATAAAAGCAAGTACAAGCACCAATAAATGAAAAGAAGAAGGAGAAGTATTACTTTATTAGCTTGTCACCTTTCAATACAATTTGTGCACACTCTCTCTCTTTCCTAACTATGAACTAAGCTAGAGGAAGAAAAAGACAATACAAGAAAACAAAGAAAATACAACAACTAACTAGCCTAAGTTCTCTATTCTCTGCATATCCCCCTCTCTGTGAATTCCACGGGGTATTTATAGGTGCAGGAGGAAAGGAACAAGTGCGACAAAAACTAGCCCAAAGTACTGGCTCAAAGAAGCCAATACTGCCGCGAAAACGCGGCAAAAGCCTTGTTTTTGCGGCTTCTCTGGCTCTGCCAGGGTGCCCTTGCCTGGCATGATTTGATGCTATGTCCCCCTATCAGTTGCATAGTCTAATTTCTGAATATCTGCATCCGATTTTGACAGACTGGCTCTCCAAGGTCAATGACTATATGTGTAGGCTTTAAATCACCAAATAAATGGGATTTAGGTCTTCTTTTTCATTTCATGTCATGGAACTAGAAACATACAAGAAAAATGTTATTAACAGAAATTAGTATTGAATAAAAGTGAAGATGTGGTATGAAATATGAATATTTAGAGACTAATCACACCCCAATACTTATCTTTTGCTCGTCCCTGAGCAAACAGAGAATCAAAATCTATCCAATTTATTATACTACTTTCGCAGGTGACACGATTGCACTAAGTATGTGCAACAAGCCTTTAAACTTTTAGTGTTGGGATCTATTTGAAGATTTAGAAACCATGTGTCAGGGGGATTCTTGCAAAAAGATGTAAACCAGGGTTGGGATCTATTTGAAGATTTAATTGAGAAAACCTTCTAATGAGAGCCAACCTCTGAGAAGCCAAGGAATTCACAATCGATAGCTTCTAGGAGGACTCCTAGCCATATAATCATCCATCGCTGCTGAAATTAAGATAGCCACTCTGATGAGAAGAATAGAAGCTCTAGAAACAAAAGAGCCCGCCAAGGTCAACTAAATCAACCTACCACAGATATATAATCCGGGTTATTCATATTGTCAGGCACCAAACCATATTTTCGGAGAGAGCCCAGTTTTTCAAGCTCATCAGTTACCCCCGGAATACATGAATGCGGCCTACTCAAGGCCGCATAATAATTCCCACTCACAAACTTACAATCCCAGTTGGAAAAATCACCCTAATTTCTCTTGGGGCCCGAACAATTATTCCAGGCTCAATTTCCCCAATAATATTCACCATCCCAATCCTCAAGCAAACTTTCCTAATCAACCGTCCTCTTCTACTTTCCAAAACTCACCAACGGAGAAAAAACTCAGTAAATTGAAGGAGAGTATGGAGGCATTCTTGAAGTCTCAAACCGCCTTCATGCAAAATCAAAGACAAATGTTGAACAACCAAGCACAGGCCATATCTATATTGGAAGTTCAGATGAGTCAGTTAAATGTTGAACAACCATACACAGGCCATATCAACGAGTGTAATGTTGTCCATACATTAAGGTCAGGAAAGAAGGTTGACAATTAAGTCAATCGGCCAAAAAGTCCAGTTCAAATTGATCCTACTCCTACCTCCACATCTGCTATCCTCTCTCACTGCTCCACAAACGTCTGATAAAGACACAACTGCTGATCAAGTTCATAAGCCTACAACTCCTTTTCAAGTATGCTTAGGAACAATAAGAACATGTACATGGAAAAGGTACTCAAAATGTTCAATCAGGTTAAATGAATGTGCCTCTTCTTGACGCTATCCAACAAGTTCCAATATATGCTAAATTTTTTAAGGATATGTGTACTAAGAAGAGAAAAATGAATATGCCAAAGAAAGTATTCTTAGCAACCAACATAAACGAACTTCTGTCTCGGCCCATTCCGTCAAATACAAAGATCCCAGATGTCCCACAATTTTTTGCACCATAGGACAAACAGAAATTAGCTAAACACTTCTTGACCTGAGAGCAAGTATCAATGTAATGCTCTTGTTCTGCAATACCCAAAATAAAATAAAATAAAAAAAGAAACTTTTAAAAAAAAAATGACAGGAAGAAAGAAACTCAGATCTAATTTCTTCATCCTCTCTTCACTCGTGACGGAGAAACTTATCCGAGGTGTGGAGATTGAGGAGCAGGCTAAGGAAATCAATCCAAGTAAGTAAATCAAATTTTTTTTAAAGTTAAAATTTATTGAAGTATCATGATTGGATTCCTCTTTCGATGAATTTTCCATCAAGAATTCTTATCTAAAGATTGAGATAAAATTAATTTGTTTGAACTAAAATTTAATGATATATAATGTTTAAAATTCTTCTTATGAAACTTAAATCTTCTTAAGATCTAAATTTATTTGTATGAACTATAATTTAATGATATATCATATTTAATTTTCTCTTTTCATGAATTTTAAACCTCATTCAAAAATATAAATAAAATAATTTGTACGAATTTAAAATTTCAATTAAATTGAAATATTATGCGTAGATTTCTCTTTCCATGAATCTTTTCTTCATCAAAAAACCTCACCTTTACTTAAATAAAATATACAAAAGTAATATATCATTACATTAATTAAATTATAGAAAACTTTTTAAAAACAAAAAAATAACATTTTGGAATATTAAAAAGAAAAGGGATTAGTTTGGATCAAAAAATTTACATACTAAAAATTTTTCTTTCAAAAAAAAATTTATTAGAACCTAACCTCAATGATCTAAATTAAATACATAGGGTAATCTATCAATACACCATTAATGTATAATTTAAAAAAAAGAAATTTTAAAGTTTATAAAGGAAAAAATATATATGAGACTGCTCTCGACCTTGGCCAAGGCCGAGAGCAGCTCGCTGCACAGACCACTAGTGGGTCTGTGCAGCGGGTGCAGACCCGCACCCGGGTGCAGAGCCAGGCCCAATGGCCGGGGCCGCCACTGGGCAAGCCAAAAAAAAAAAAAAGAAGAATTTGGGCCTGCTCTCGGCCAAGCCGAGGCAGGGCCCCTGGGCCTGGTTAATGGGCCAGGCCAGAAAACAGAAAAGGAAAAAAATACTAATTCTGAAGCCTAGTTTCAGAAAGCCCAATTACAGTTGAACCCACTGATTTTGGGTTCTAATCTATTTGAACCCGACCCAAATAAAAAAAACAGACCCGTTAACTTATTGAAAAACAATTTTATTGACTAGATAAAAATTTGAAAAATATAAGTAAAAATAGGAATAAATATTTAGATGACCCCTAGAACCTATTGAAAAATTTTGGGAGTATTTACATGTCATATTGGACTGAACCACTGCCTTCTCAGTTGAAACCCGCTATTTCAATATTAAGACTTGTTAAGAAATTTTCATATTTTTAACAATTTAAACCCCACAAAAAATCAGTAAATTAAATTTAAATAATCTTATAAAATCAATACATCATCATACAACCTTGTTTTAAGATCTGAACCAGTCGTATTTAATTAAAAACACTAAAAAACATCAAATAGGATATCTTATGTAAAAATTCGATAAATTCTAATTCGAATACATTTAATGTAGATTTCTTCAAATTGGTAATTGGACGCGTGATAAGACCAGGTGAGTGTTCTTTTACTCACTTTATAAGTATTATTTTTGTTTATTATGAAATGTCTGTTTATTTCTATTATTAAATGATAAATTATTAAAGTGATTGCTGAATTTTCTAGTAATTAGAAAATTGTTTAAAATTGTAAATAGTGAGATGTTAGTTTATTATAAAAGGACTATTATTTATCTGAAATCACAAGATACTATTGTACTGGATCATAAACACACTGAGTTGGTTTATGTTATCAAAGTCACTGGGAAATGTATACTATTTTACTATTATACTGTCATCACTACTATTATTATTCATGCCCAGTAATTCATGTGACATGATTATTAGATAACTTACACCGGGTGGGGAAATTGATAGAGGAGCCGGTATCGGTATTTTGGGTGGACTTAGAATATAGGTTGCGCAGCCGAAATACAGTTCTACTGCAGGATTTCAGGGGATGACTGACATCCCATCTGTTATTGTTATATTACTCTACTGTTCCACAGTGATACTTTGTGTACTGTTTATTGTTACTGACTACCTAGCGATAGGGCCTGGTTCAACGCCAAGCATCTGGGCCGTGGTTCCGGGTATGCACGGAACCCACCTAAAACATAGATTCCCGTCTCCAACTATCGATTTCAAATAACCAGACAATAAGAATAGGCTTACACAGACATCTTGACAACATGACTCTACACAGGATAAATTGTACTAATAAATGGTTATATAGTGTATGTCACTGTGCTTTATCATGGTTCTTATATGCTAGATATTAGTATGATAACTATACTTGATTATGCATGTATTGTTATATTTTGCATGTTTCTTCCATCTCTCTTTTTATCACTCGCGTAGGTTGCTATTGATAACCCCGAGTTTGTTTGCTCAGATTCTGAACCAGGGATTCCACAGGACTAGGAGTACTTCGAGCAGATTGCTGACCTCCAGTAGGCGGATTTTTTATTCTCATTATGTGAGAGCTCTATGGTTCTTTTCCCTATCTTATTATGTTGCAATAAGTGGAACCTTTGGTGACCTTATGTATTTGAATTCTTCTAGCTGGCATAATTGATAAACCTTGTTATTTAAATTAATTACTGAAGCTTAACGTATTTGTTTGAAAATTCATCACCGGCTCTCGTCATGTACCCCTTTTTAAGAGTATTATTGTTGCGGGGCGTGACAATCAACTTGCTACCTCTTTCAGTATACCAGCAACTTGGGTTGGGCGACCTGCGTCCAACTTGAGTAACCATTCAGTTAACTGATCAATCAGTGAAAGTCCCCAAAGGAGAAATCACAGATGTTCTCATACGGATCGAGAATTTCATCTATCCCGTTGACTTCATCATTCTTGAGACCCAACCTGTGTCAAACCAAAGGTCTCAAACTCCTGTTATCTTAAGGCTTTCGTTCCTTGCCATAGCCAATGCCATAATCAACTGTAGGAACGGGTTCATGCGATTGACCTTTGGAAGCATGACCAAGGATGTCAATATTTTCAACTAAGGAAAACAACCCAGGGATATGAACGATCAGACTTTTGAGATCAACTCTATTGAAAATTTGATGAGAGAGCATGAGGAGATCATGGAGATAGACACAAAGAGTAATATTGATTTGGAATCCGAGGATTTCAATTTGGACCAGATCATTGATTCAGCAATGGATTGGGCATCAAGTCCAAGTGTGCCTGATCCCAAGACCAAAATTCCTATTTTCCCTTCCAATGAATCCACTCCTTCCTTAGAATTGAAACTTTGCTCGAGCACCTCAAGTACACCTATCTGGCGAAAGAGAAACCTTGCTAGTTATCATAGCATCCCATTTGACTAGAAAATAAGAGGAAAGCTTGATATCAGTTTTAATGAACATAGAGAATCAATTGGATAGACAATGAATGACATCAAGGGGATAAGTCCAACAATAGTACAACATCGTATTCATTTGGATGATGATGCGACTCCAAGGAGGGACCCACAACGTAGGCTTAACCCATTAATGTAAGAAGCTGTGAAGACAGAAATTTTGAAACTATTAGATAATGGATCATTTATCCTATTTTTGATAGTCAATGGGTTAGTCTTGTCCACGCAGTCCCAAAAAAACTGGCTTTACCATAGTGAAAATGAACACAAGAAGTTGTACAAACAAAACTACCTACCAAGGTTTGTGTTTTATTGACGATCGAAAATTGAATTTTGCTACGCGTAAAGACCACTTCCTTTTATCCTTCATCAATCAAATGCTCGAACGACTGGCTGGACACGAGTACTACCGTTCTCTGGACGGGGTACTCAGGATACAATCAGATCCCCATTGCTGCAGAAGATCAGGAGAAGACCACGTTCACTTGCCCATTGGGAATCTTTGCCTACCAACACTTGCCATTTGGATTGTACAACACTCCCGCGACATTCCAACGGTGCATGCTCAGTCTTTTCTCTGATATGGTACAACATTTTCTAGAAATTTTCATGGATAATTTCTCCATCTATGGAGATTCATTTGACCAGTGTCTTCATCACTTAGAGTTAATTCTTCAAAAATGCAAGGAGAAAAACTTGACTTTGAATTGGAAAAAAATGTCACTTCATGGTAAGACGAGGGATTGTCTTAGGCCATGAGATCTCGAGGAGAGGGATCGAAGTTGACAAGGCTAAGATAGAAGTGATCACAAAGCTTCCCCCACCCAAATGCATTAAGGATATCCGATCTTTTTTTAGGGCATGCTGGGTTCTACCGACAGCTTATTAAGGACTTTAGCAAAATCGCTAGACGTTTAACAACTTACTTGCGAAGGACATGCACTTTGACTTTAATGATGGATGTTTTAGATCATGGGAGAAGCTTAAGAAAGACTTATATCTGCACCTATCATTTCTGCTTCGGACTGGACCAAATCGTTGGAGATCATGTGTTATGCCTCAGACCTTACTATTGGTGATGTCCTAGGACAGCGCATCAATAATCGGCTGCATATGATCTATTATTCGAGTAGAATGTTGAATGACGCTCAGTAAATTACACTACGACTGAGAAGGAATTCTTGGCCGTAGTATTCGCGTTAGAAAAGTTCCATCCATCGTGCTAGGATTGAAAACCACAGTATTCACAGACCACTCTGCATTAAGATACCTCATGATGAAGAATGGTGCAAAAGCACGACTTATCCATTGGATCCTTCTGTTAGAAGAATTTGACTTGAAAATTCTAGACAAAAAGGATGCGGAATATGTAGTGGCAAATTACTTATCTACAATTCCCAATGCACCCATTGAGGAAAACCCTATCAACGAAGATTTCCAGGACGAACACAGATATGTGACATGGTTGCAGCGGCTAAATTGATGAACGCGACACTAGTTCTCCCTTATTTAGATCATAGCTCATACTGGATGGATCACAGGTATGAAATTTTTTGCTACAGCCTGTTTCAGAGAGAATTAATTCTGTATTTTGATCCTGATACAGTTTCAACAATGTTTCTGCAGTGAATTTAAAGACATATTTGATGTAAAGCACTTCGTCAATACTCTGAAAAATGACATTCAGATAGTTGATCGTCTGCCAGCCCAGTATGAAGTAATCAATGCCCATGCTGTGAGGCCAGTCTCGTGGTCTAAGGCTTACTATTACAGAAAACTTTCGAAGATTTTGAAGGAGAAGAAGGTTGTCAAGTTCAGTCACACAGATTCTCAACTTTCTAACAATGGTCTTCCATCCCCTATTCAGAAGCTACGCTGTCGAGCATGTTATGAAGCGCTTCGTTTCTCACCTAAAATCGCAGAGCTCGGAAAGATGATCGTTGCCAGGCTGAGAGCTAAAAGCAATCACTATGTTGCTCTTCATCTAAGGTATGAGAAGGACACGCTTGCCTTCACTGGCTGCAATCACGGTCTGACTCCAAACCAAGCAGAAGAGCTACGACTCATCAGACAAAATGTAGACCATTGGAAGGAGAAAGAGATCGATAGCAAAGAGAGACGGAGACAAGGGCGGTGCCCAATGACTCCTCGAGAGACTGCTGCTTTTCTCAAGGCCATGGGATATCCGAGCACCACAGTCATCTACATTGCAGCAGGAGAGATTTACGGGACAAACAGTATGGATGTTCTCATGGAAGAGTATTCCAACATTTACACGCACCATGATCTAACCACACCTTCAGAGCTTGGGGCAATGAAGGCATTAAACAACCAGCTCGCCGCTCTGGACTACATCGTGTCCCTCAACAGCGATGTTTTCATCTACACTCACAACGGGAACATGGCGAAAGCAGTGCAGGGCCATAGAAGATACCAAGGTTTTCGAAAGACCATTGTACCCGACAGGTATGTTGCACACATCCAACATGTTCATTCTATCTCTACCATCTGTTTGTTGATTCGTGTTGAACTCTTTTCTCTGGTTTTCTTTTTATAGGAAAAGGTTTGTCGAACTGATTGATCAGCTGGATAACGGTGAGATTGATGAATCGGAGTTTCAAGATGAGGTGAAGCAACACCATGCTCGTATGAATGGGGGTCCTTACGAGAGGCGAGCAGGGGAAAATCCAAAGGAAGAAGAGAACTTTTATGCGAATCCTTTGCCTGGTTGCATTTGTGGCAGAAATCAGCCTTTGTGATGATGCCAACATTTTTGTACTCTGTTTATTGCTTTTATTACAATCAAATGATTTTCTCAGTTTATGCCAGTTTGATCTACTGTTCACAATTCTAATAATTCCACCTAATTCACAAAAGAAATATATCAAAATTAGTTGCTATCATTTTCAGTTTAAAAATTCTGTTATTGAGTTTGACAGATATCTCCCAAGTAAAACAGAATTTTAGACATAGGTGTCCTGAAATTTGTAAAGTCCATTAATTGCTGTAAGGTAAAACTGATGAGTTTTTTCCTTAAAAGGGAAAATAATAATTATTGTATTTATTTCTTTTGCCAAACCACCAAGTTCTTCTGTGATATATACACATGGGATAGGATCATTTATTAAGTTAAGGATCTTCTTCTTCTTTTCTCTCCTTTTCTATTATTTTTTCTTTTTTTTTTACTCGTAACAAACGAATTCTCCAAATTATTAATAACAAACTCAGGACACCTATGGGCCAACGATTTGGTCTCATCCTCAAACACGCTCTTCCCTCCCTATTTCTCCTATAAATATCAGAGGCAAAAGGGCTTGCAGAGAGAGCGCTTGAGTTAGGTTTTTGTTCTAGCTTAGCTTAAGTTTTTCTCTTTATTTAAATATAATTTTATATTTTCTTTATAGCTTAGTTTAGATAGAGTTTCATGAGAGATTGAAAAGAAGAATTGTATTTAGAGTGAGATTGAGCGTAATCTTTCTCATACCTTAAATAAAGAGAAAGTTTCAAAAAGATCAAAAAGTTTCAAAATTATAACAGTAAATTGAAGAAAATAAGCTAGAAAGATCAAAAAGACATGTAACTTCACCAATTTTGAAGTTAAATGGAGTTTCTCTTTATTTAAATATAATTTTATATTTTTTATACCTTAGTTTAGACAGTTTCATGAGAGAATGAGAATAAGAATTGTATTTAGAATGACACTGAGTGTAATCTTTTCTCAGAAAGTCATTACCCTCCCTTGGCCGACAAACTATCTTCGCGCTCACTAACCCAGTACTAATTTAAAATTCAGTAAACGTTGGTTATAAAGACATCTCAGACTCATTAGGAGATTGACATAAGGAAGAAGTTGTTAGAATTTAACTCTTACCAAATCGGTGATTAAGTTAGGAGATTGAGAGTCGAAACCTCGAAGGTTGATGGTTTGGCTTAATTACGCTCGTCTTGACGGATACCTCGCACCAATCTTGTCACCTACCTGACCGATTAGCTTGTAGTTAGAGTCTGCAATGTACCTCCCGTGACAGTTGATCGGGGCGGAACCAGCACTCGAAATGTGTGTCTTATGAAATCAATATAAAAGTGTGTGTGCTAATGTTCCCTCGATATTTCCTTTATAGCATTGGCTCAACGGGTCGAATCCACAGGGACGGGAGGCGATAGAAGCATTAACAGTTCTTATTCACGTCAGTTGTTAACAAGTTCTTCTTTGTTAAAGAATTAAAAAAGAAAAGAAAAGAAAAGAAATCCGGAAGTGATAGGTGGAGGAGGTGATGAAACGACGTTGTGAAAAATAAAAGAGAAGTGATTTGGAAAACAAAATAGAAAAGAAGATGAAATAAAGGTGAACTAAGAAGTTGGTGAAAACATCGATAAGAAAATGATAACAAGGTTTTGAAAATTGACTTTTAAAATAAGATAAAAGAAAACTCATGGCTACTAACTACTAATTATTCCACTAACCATACTAACCTCTTAGTGATAGTTGCCTCATATGGATCCTTGGCCATCCCTAATCCTTGGCTTCAAGAGACGATACAGAGTATGGCCCATAAGATTGTTCTTCTTCATTCAAACAATACATCCATACCACATAACAAGTTGCAAGCTACTATTAAATCATCAAAACCGGTTAGAGGTGAACATGAAATAAAGAAGACATTGCAAGTTAGCAAGTTAGTGGGTTAGGTGTTAGGAATGTTGGAATGTTAGAATCCATCATCATGAGCCATCAATGGCTCTTGCAAGAGCAAGACCTTGTAGAGGCTATTAGATTCATGTAGATTATCAAGTAAGTGGTTAGATGGTAGTGGTTAGCAGTTAGATTGCCATGAAAAGAAGAAATTAGCCCAACATCATATAAAAGACGGAGAATATTACAATGGAGAAGAAAGGAGACACCTTTACATAGATTGTCACCATCTATTACATCAATCTCTCTCTTTATCTCTCTGAATCTCTCTGCCCTAATACATGATCTAAAAAGAAAGAAAATACAAGATAAAAGAAGAAGAACACCTACACTATACTACACTAAAAGATAGAAAACCTAGCCTAAATTAAAAATTGCTTGCGTTCCAGGCCTCTACAGGGCTATATATAGGCATAAGGGGCTTCTAGAAGACGAGACGAGGCCAAACGTTGAAGATCGACGCGTGGCCCCGCTACCTTGCCGCGAAAACGCGGCATATGCCGTGTTTCCGCGGCAAAACCAGGGACTTAGGTCCCTGGATTTTGGCGAGAGATGCCTGTCGCTTCTAGGAGCTTCTTGGTATACTTGGTTTCGGGTATATTCGTCCGGATCTTCGTCTGACGTGCGCAAAGGTCTAGATTCAATGCATCTTCTAGAAGTTCCCTTGCTTGGCCTCCAGAAAATCCGGATATAATTACCCGAAAATGGGTTTAATTAAGCTCTTATTACCCTTTGGCCATTGGACTCTTGATTTATCTGCAAAGTAGACCAAAACGCAATTAGAACTGATATTTTTTATTCATAAATCGGTAGGAAATGCGATATAATAATGCATAATTATAGACTAATCAACAGTCTAACCAGGTAGGAGTCGTTTAGGTCCAAAGTCTACCCTAACTTAAGTTAGAATATTTTTGTGTTTTATTTGTTTGTATGTTTTAACAATTCTTTAGTGATACGGATAATAATCAAAAAATTTCTAACTTTAATAATAATTCATATTTTATCAAACCTCTTTCAATTCAAATTACACCCAACCAGCAGGACTTACTTTCACCAACAAAATTTTAACCAACCAAGTATGCCAGGTTGGTGTCATCCTAATCAACACATGCGCCAATCCTATTATTATAATCAAAATAATCATATCTACTCTTCACCGAGTCGATGGGAATACAATGCCCCCAAGCCATATTGTCAGGCAACAATCATCGTCATATAATTCTTTTCCCAAACAACAACAAAAAAAATCAATAAACTGGAAAATTAAGATGGAAATCTTAGAAGAGCTCGAGTGACGACTTAAAAAAATTGAAGATGCACGAGCTCATCGAAATTTTCAAATTCAAGATCCTTATTCTACCTTTCAAGTCCCACCACAACAAGAAGAACCCACGTACTTAGATGAAAGTAGGAAAAACCTGATTCAAGCTAAAAATTATGTTACCCAATCTATAAATAGGCTAGAAGTACAAATGAATCATTTAATCAAAGATAGAGATGAGAAAACTTTACCTAATACATTTTCAACCATTCGCGATTGCCCTAGACATATTGACAGAAATGAAGAATCATATTGTCTTGAAGACTTTGATCAAGATTCAATTTCATCACACTAATATGAACTTGAGTAATCAAACCCTTAGATCAATTGGCAAGTTTTAACTTCAATGAGATTGAACTTGATTGCGAATGTGAACTTGATCCCTAACTTTGTGATTTAGTTTCAAATTTTGAATCTATGTTGACTTCTGTGTCCTTACCCAATTTGAACTTAATTCCTAAGCCAATATTAATTCCTGTACCCCATATATTGTAGAATTGAATCACCTATTATGGATAGTCATATTCCATATATGATGAATGATGAATGTGAACTTAAGTGTTTTGATTTGGAACCCGCTCTTGAATTAGACCCGACTCTCGAACCTAAACTGACTTTTCAAGAGTTAGCATTATTTCGAGAGGATTTGGATACACATACACATCCAAAGAAGCAAATTGAATCATATTGTAAGGATGAATGTGATAAAGGTGAACTTATATTTCAAGTAAAATTTGAGAATGAATTTAATAAATTTTGTGAGGAGAATTTGAAATTACACCTAGAAGGGGGGTGAATAGGTGTAAGGCTAATCTATTTGAAAATCAATGCAATTTATAATAAAATGATGCGGAATTCAAATCTAAAGCAACACACTATGTGTAACCAAAGAGTGTAGCCGAATTTTCAGTGAAGGGCTCTGGACTATCTCCTTTAGATTCCTCATAGATAAGAGTTGAGGCGTTATGTGAAGCTCTCTTGGTTTAACACAAGTATGATAACACAATCAACACCAAGCATATATATATGATATGAGCAATATGAATCAATGCTAAATATTAAAGACAGAGAGAGTTTAGATAAATTGATCAAACTCAAACGCCGAGATGTGTTTAGAGGTTCGAGCCACCGCTCTACGTCCCCGCCTTCACACAGAAGGATTTCTACTAATGCATCCACAAAGGACTTCCCACACAGGGAACCTCCACCGAGGATTTGGGTAATACAGTACAAGGAGAACACACCTCTTCTCTCCAACAACAACCACCTCTACACAAGAGGTAAGGCACCAATGCCAAAACAAAGATCAACTCTATCTTCAAGTTGACTCGATCGAACACGATCCAACGAGCTAGACTCCAACCGAGTGTTAGATGCGATCTTGATGCGCAAGCTCTTGAATCAACACATGTAAGCTCCAAAACACCTTTGTTGAAGCTACACACCTACTAAGATCTTGATAGATAACTGAAACTAAATAAGCATAAGATCATTAGTAAACTATAACTACATGAGTTAATTATCATCAAAACTAGAGTGATGGGCCTTTAGGCCAACAGAATTTTATTGAGAAGCCAAAGATTTCATCTAATCAGGTTGAGCCCGAACTGATTTTCTCGAGTCAATATTTGTTCCTAAACCTGATATTCTTGAGGTCAAATCAATCACTTTAGCAAATTACATTTTATCGTTGGACCGAGGTGTAGACAATTATGACTGTGAGATGATTTTCAAACTTGGTCATATAATAGAGATAGTTTTTATGTTAGAATTTTCTATGGTCCTATTCATATTGGGGGTTGTAACATTGTACATAAAAAAGAGGTCAACAAAGATGGGTTCCTTGATGATCCACATTATATAGATTGGGTAGCAACGCTTAGCCCAATTCGACCACCACCAGAACCACCACCATGAGGTAATATTTTGTCTTTCCATTCGTCAAAAATCATGCATACATGCATTCATTCTTACATTGAGGACAGTACATGAGATAGGTGTGGGGGAGGGTTTACTAACATACTAATATAGGTAGATACTAACAAATTTTTTCACTATACATATTCAAATCTGATGATACAAGATGATAAAGAAAGAAGACTTGAAGAGCTACAATTCATATGTTGACCACTCTGTCCAATTTAGCCATCTGATGAGTCAATTCAGCAATCAACATGCCAACTTGCTGCAGAATTGAATTCCCGTATTGAATTAGGATTGACTTAAACCTTCTAATTCATATCCTGATTAGCTCTGAGGCCTATTTAAAGAGCTGAAATCTCTCATAATCAGGCATCTCCACATTAGAAATCATAATTTTAGATTTTTTTTTTAGTTTCTCTTCCAAATTTCTTTTGTAATTTTTAGTTCTAGTTTAAGCTTTGTAAAGAAGGAGAAGGCTCTTGTAATTGATTGTGACAGCTCAATAAATAAGGTTCTTGTGTTCTTCTTTTCAATTTTTTTTCATTAATATTTATTTGCTTTCTTTATATGCTTTATTTTACATGTTTTCTCTTGTATAGCTAGATCTTTTCTCATAACTTGCTAAAATATCACCACCATTACATCTAGTTATTAGTAGATAACCAGATTAGATCATATGCATGCCTACCCTAATCTTTATTCTTGAAAACACGTGAGGATAAGCAACTAGGTCAAATATTTGCTAATACTTTTAAATTGTTTTTCTTAATCTATGCTTGATAAAGATCTTAATATTTTAATGTTAAACTTTAATCCGTATTATTTCAAATAGGGTTAAATTTGCTAAATAGTTTCTATCATACTTGATTGACAATCTTGATATTGTAACGTTAAAACTTGGTTGGTGTTATTTTAAATCATAACCTAGTTTCTATCTTATGTATCTTGCTTGATTTTATGATAGAATATCATGTTTAGAATTTGAAGTGAAGTCATTATTTATTGGGCATTTGCATGTTATGATGGCTGATTATTAGTAAGCTGCGAACCTTTCTTTTAGATTAAATTTTCATCCACATACAATCTATTCCTTCTTTTCAAGTTCTTTAAATAGAAAAGATAATAAGAAGACAATAGTACCGAAAAGTTTTCATCGTATCTCTCCATGAGGTTCGACTCGCTTTAGCCTTTGCTACCGCGGATACATTATGAAAGACAGAGACACACATCCATCCAGATAACATCCCTCTAATCCTTAACTATATCTCTGTTTTTCCAGCAATCATGCTCCCAAGATACTTCTTTTACACCACATCTGTTCCACTAGATTTTAACTAAAGGAATCACTTTGTTCCTCAATCTCTTGCTCTCCTTTGGCCAAAATACACATTGGAGTCTCCTCAGTAATAATGTCTGGCTATAACTGCAATTTTGACAAATCCATTACCCGCTGCTGCTCCTCATCTCGTAAATGCTTCCTCAACATAGACACATGGAATACATTATGAATCTTCGTCAATGTATCCAGTACCTTCAAGCAATACGATACATCTCCAACTCTTCCAATGATCCTGAAAGGTCCAATATGCATTGATGCAAACTTTTCCTTCTTTATGAAATGTTTAACGCCTTTCATTGGTGTAACCTTCAACATCATGAAGTCTTCAACCTTAAACTTCAAAGGTCTTCGTCTTTTGTCTGTGTAGCTCTTCTGCCTGATCTGCGCCATAAGGACAGGGTCTCAAATTATCTTCTCTATCATCTCTCTTACCTTGTTAGACCCCAATAGTAAATTGTTGTAACCCCCGATTTTAAATGCACGATCATAGTATCAATACTTGATATGGCTTACAAATTTGATTTGACCTTCTTGGCAGTTAGATTACACTGGTTTCAGCTCCAGATAATATTTTTCAATACTTTAGATTTTTCAAAATTTTCTAGAATTTTTCTGGATTATTTTGGGAAAGCTCCGAGTTCAGTGTCAATCAATATCATTAATAGGCTCTAGGATTTTTAATTCACAAACGAAATTGAGTTTCTAAAATTCACTTTCATCTTATTCTTCAAAATCATATTTTCTACTTTAGTATATTTTTGAAGATTTTTCTGAAGTATTCAAAAATCTGGTCAAACCAGTGGCGACTGGTTTTACTGATTGATTTAAAGATTTTTAATTTTCAAACCAGATTGAATTTCTTGAATCTAATTTCATATTACTCCTCCATATAATATTCTCTATTTTACAGAAATTTTGAGGACCATTCAGAACTAGTCAAACTTTGATCTACTTAAATAATATTAATTTAATAATATTTTAATCTATTCTTTTTCTCCTTTTTTCCCCAATCCTTTCTTTTCCTTCCTTGGCAAGCCCCTGACACCACCACCTCTATCATCGTCATTTCTCTCTCCCTTTTTAAATCTCTATCTGATTCCCAACCTCTCTCTAAATTTCTCTATTCTCACTCTCAATCTCTCTCTTTCTTTCACTCTCTCAACTCACCATTTCTCACTCACCATCTCTCTCTCTCTCTCTCTCTCTCTCTCCTCTCTCTCTCTTTCTCTCTCTCTTCCCCTACCTATACCCAGGCCCAATCGATGGCCCAGCCAGGTCCAGGCCGCCGCTAGCCACCGCCGTCGTCGGCCCATTGCTCTCATCTTCCCTACTCTTTCTCCCCTTATCTTTCTCCATCTTCTTATTATTAATATTCTTCACCTCCTACTTCTCCTCCTCTCCCTGACCTATGTGCCGGCACAGTTCCACCGCCGATGACGACCAGGCCGGGCCGCGCAGCAGCCACCACCGATTTACCCCCTCCTCTTTCTCCTCCTCCCACTCCCTCTCTCTCTCCACTACCGCCGGCGACTAGGACCACTGTTGGTCACCGCCGGTGCGCGCCAGCGGCCATCGTCGCTGGCCGCGTGCCACGTGCCACCACGGCTGCCCCCTCTCTTCTTCCTCCCCTGTTCGGTTCTCTATTTCTCCATTCTTTTCCCTCTCTAACGGATCTAAGCCACACACCCAATAACCCATTAACCCACATCCATTAACCTAAAACCCTTTAACCCATAAATTATTGGGTCGGGTAATTGGATACAAACCCGACACATTAGCAACCCAAACGAACATCTAACTTATAAAGGTATAATTACATAAAAACCCCTAATAATTTAGAATATTTATGTTTTAGATTTTTTATTGCATATTTAACCTATTTTTAATGTTTTCGGGCGATATCTAGAGCATTCGGGCGATATCTGGAGCATCTGGGGTGTGATTTGGACGATTTCTTGAGCCGTCGCGATCGTAGGAAGACGAGCTACATCCTTGTAATAGCTATATGAGTTTTTTACTTTTACAAGTTATACTTTAATTTATTAAATGAAAATTAATTGATTAAGTTATATTTACTATTTAATACATCATGTAAATTGTATTTACCGTCTAATAAATCATATAAATGATACAGCACATTAATTAATATATGGATGTGTGTTTGTTAAACATTTTTAGTAAAATAATATTTATTATGATTCATGATTTAATATAAAAGATAAATAAATTATTAATATATTAGAAATTAATAAATTGATAATTGTTAATATAGTTGTAATGATTGAAAGTAAATAATTATATATAATTCCTTTATGATACCGATCACAATAATAACATAAAATTGGTATAACAAATACTGATATATCGGTAGATATATTGATATATATCCACATTATATCAATCATCCTAACACTGTCACCTTACCGGACTAACCACTGATACACTGGACACTGTTACATCATATTCCTGGACAATATTATTTCATGTACTGTATCACTGTTATACGACCACTATTCTTACATGTTTTAGTATCCATGTTACACGGATACTTTAAAACACGGGATACTGTTATTACATGTAGATACTTATTGTATTGAACACTGTTATTGTATGTACTTGTAGACTTGTTACACGGATCCTGCATTACATTGGATATTATTATTTCATTTGTATCTCACTATTACATAGATTCACCTGTATACATGTTTGGATCATTCATGTATTCCTATTGTACGGATCACCGTTCCTGTTGTATGAGTTAATGTTGCTTACATAGTCTTGTAGTACTGTTATATGAATATTTCTTGCATATCATGTAATCTTGATAATGATATGATACTCCTGTTACTGGACATGAGTGATGTTAATATGCGATGTGTGAAACTAAGTGTCACGTGGATTTAAGCCACGGGGGCCACCTCTAGAATCACGCATCTCTTGTTTTTCACTTCCCGTTATCTTGTTTCATGATATCAACAAAGCCCTATATCCTATTATCATGTTACGTATACCACACACTATTATTGTTCTTGATACACTCTGTAGTTAAATATATAAATATAACATGGGATTTGGGAGACTTGACGGTTGACTAGATCTTATCAGGTGAATGTCATGGATACATATTAGTCCTACTATAGGGGACATGGTAGTGCTGGCTACCTTCTGATTTCTCGTTTCTCCTTACTTGTTTGCCTTAGCGGGCTGACGCTGGTCTCAGCAGCGAGGGGCTTGTTTAAGGCTGTGATCTCGGGTATGCACGGACACACCCATCTAATTAGAATTTCTTGACCATTGAGTTTTCAATTAATATAATATAACTGTATAAACAATAGTGATGACAGGAACGCTTGTTATTTTGTCACTCTCTCGTTCGGATAATGGTACATGTATGTCATATTCGAATGGATTCGACTGGAGTATGGGCTCCAATATAAACTGCCAGTGGCATGGGACACTAGAAGAGATTGATTAAAATATCAGAGTACTGATTGTTACTATTATATAAATCACATAACATGCTCGAACATGTATGTTATTGTTCATTTATATTTGTTACACTTTTTGCTATCTTGTCTACCATCATATTACATGTATACTTTACACTTCTTGTATTCTTCACAGACACATTATCCATATACACATATATTCTGCATTTCATGTATTTTATGTTTCATGTGTTTCTCCATATTAGTATGATTATTCTGTGTACTTCATATATACATGTTCATATTAATCATATTATTCATGATACTATCATACCATTTTTACTAGAGTTTAAGCTTTAAATAAAAATAATAAAAGATAATATATGTTACTTAACAAGGTTATTATATTAATATGTCACTAAATATTGTATCATAGGCCATATAATAACATATAAATGATATGACTCTTATTGATTATAATAACCGAGTAGTATAATGGTAGATGATATAAATAGACCCTTCCCAACAATATTAATTGATATTCCTGTTATATAGTTGTATAAGATTGTAGTAGTATCACTGTTATAACATGCATGCTAGGTATTACTATTGTTATACTGTGAATATAACATTTGTATCAGTTATACCGATCGTTAGCATAATTATATTGTATCACTGGTAGTTAAGCATATAATATCTAGTATTGTGGTTGTACTACTATATATTACTGCTTCCTTCATATCACCACTCACTAGGTCACTTTCTGACAACCCTGAGTTTGCATGCCTAGGTTGGAGAGGTATCGTAGTACTTGGTGATTCCCGGGATGTTATTAGGAGACCCACTTTCTTTATTATTTATAGGTATATTTATTATTCAGTCTTTATTTTCTTATTTATCTTTGTTTTCATATATATCATGATCACTGATCCATTGCAGATATTCTTGTACTTATTATGGCTGGAATTATTGTGTTATTGTGTTTATTTTTCTGTACTGAGATTTAACGTATGTATGTCAGGGTATTCTCACCCTCCCATATAATGCCTTAGATGGAGTCATACCAGTCATAGAGTGGCAACTATTGTTGTACGCAAACTCTACAAGTGGTAAGTGCTCCTCTCAGCTACCTTGGAAGTCAAGAATGCACGCCCTCAACATATCCTCCAATACCTGATTCACCTGCTCCGTCTGACCATCCGTTTGTGGGTGCTAAGCACTGTTAAAATTCAATTGGGCACCTAAAGCCTTCTACAAGGTCTTTCAATATCTCGAGGTAAATGATGAACCTCTATCCAACACTATAGACATTGGTATGCCATGAAGTCTGACAATCTCCTGAACGTAAATCCTCCCAGGTATATCCACTGTATAAATAGTCTTCACTAGCAAGAAATGAACTGCCTTCGTGAGTCTATCTACGATTACCCAAATCGAATCATTACCCTTCTTCGTCCTCGGTAGACCCACAATAAAATCCATAAATATATGCTCCCATTTTCACTCCGGAATAGGTAAAGGTTATAGAGTGCCTGTTGGCTTCTTATACTCTGCCTTCACTTGCTGACAGGTAAAATAGTTGGCGACATACTTTGCCACATCCTCTCGTATATTCTTCCACCATAAGTTCCTTCAAGTCCTTGCACATCTTTTTTAGTGCCTGAATGTACCGTGTACTTAGCATGATGTATCTCACCAAATAACTCCTTCAACTGCAACCTACTGTTCATCCTCAACCTCCATATATAACGATAGTCTAATCCGAATCTGGCTCTTGAATAATCTCCCCTTACAGGTTTGAATCTAAGAGTCTTCTGACTGCGCATCCATAATTCTAGAAATCCATGAAGACTGGACCAAAAGTGTACCCAAGAACGCCACACCCTTCGATCTCAAGCCTAAAATCAAACTCACTGAGTTTCACCAAGTCCCGATATAATGAACACCTTAAAGTCGTAAGTCGACGTGTAGGCTTACTACTCAAAAGGTTGTTACATCATATCCCAATTGTTTGTGTGGTCTCAACACTATATAGGAAAGTAAGACCATTTAACCTAGGTGAAAATTTAACATTGAAGTTGTCTCCTTGAGAAGCCATTTGTGTGTAATGACAAGTATGTGATTAGCTAAACAAGAATCAACTATTTGGTGGTTAAACCTTAAACAAGAGCACCAGCTCCGATATCAATTGAAAATCACCTATAGGGGGTGAATAGGTGATGCTAATCAAATATGCAAAAAATTAAAAAAATTAAATACAATTAAATACAATATTAAACAATAAGCAAGTATAATCAGAGATAAAGCAATATAGAGAGCATAGAAAGAGCAACCTTCGCAAACATAAGAGATTTGTTCTCAAGGTTCGATCTACTTGATCTATGTCTTTGTCTTCAGCTCCTATAGAGAAATAAACACTATTAATCAGTTCGAGAAACTGAAATAACGCTTACACCTTGAACTTGTTGTCCCAAAATCTCATCACTCTAGTTTTCATGATGATTAACTCATGTAGTTATAGTACTAATGATCTTGTGTTTATTAAATTTCAGATATTGATCAAGATCATTATTGGTGTTTAGCTTTTACAATGGATAAGAAATCAAGATTTGAAGTTATCACGTGTTGATTCAAGAGCTCAAGCGTTAAGATCGCATCAAGTACTTGAGATGGAGTCAAACTCTTTGGATCGTGTTTGGATCGATCCCTCTTGGAAAAGAAGATCGACAAGAAGACTTGTTTCTAGGTGTTTAGATGTTTGTTTAGATCTTGTATAAGGATAAAATAGCTTTGAAATGCTCAAATATATATACACACACAAGTTTATTTATCGGTTTCATGATAAATAGCTTTTTTTGGTTTAATTGTTTTAGTTTCAAGTATATGTTTACATGGTTTACATCTCAATAGAAAAGTTTCTTGGTTTATATATGTGTTAGATTCTATCTACACATATTAGAGCTTTATTGTTTAGAAAAACTTATTTCTATGAATTCATGTGTTTTGGTTTCGATATATCAAGTATACATCTTTCAGTTTCATGAATAGATTTCATCAAAAGAAGTTTACATAGTTTATATGTATATTAGATTTCATTCATATGCATTTATGCTTCAAATGTTTAGAAAAACTTACTTTGATGTATCTAGTTCATGTGTTTAAGTTTTGTTTTTATCAAAACTTATTTCGGTCTTTATTGACAAAACAAGTATATATCATTTACTATGTGTATTGGATTATATCCATACACATTATGCTTCAAATGTTTTTCAAATATCTTGTTTTTGTATTTATACAAGTTTGTAGAAAAATTGGATTTTCATTTCAAAATTTAGGTTTTGAAAAATACAGTTTTTGTAATTTTTATACCTAAAAAATAGTTCACATGTTTGTAATATGTGTTGATTTTTGATTTTACATATTTGTACTTTAATTTACTTACATGAACTTATTTTTTGTGAAATTTATAAGGTTTTATTGGAATTTAAATGGTTTTCAAAGTTTAAGTTTTTAACCCTGAAAATTGGGTTTGGGCTGCTTACGGCCGATCGACTGGTAGATTGAAGCATGGCTCGATCGACCGACGTGTACAGAAACGTGCACATGCCCAGAGCCTTGGCTCAGTCGACCGATTGGTTGACTGTAGCAAGGATCGGTCGACCGACCGGTCGACCTACTGGCTCAACCCAACTTTCTATTGAGGGCCGGTCGACCGAGCGGTCGACCGACAGAGAGTTAAAACTCTCTGTGCCTTAGGGCGGTCGACCGACAACCCTAATGGTCAGAAATCTAACCGTTGGCCGGTCGACTGGGCGGTCGACCGATAGGCCAGTTTGTCCTGGGTTCTACCTCTAACGACTAATTTTCTGAACCTCTATATAAAGGGTGCATTTGGCCAGTTTTTGGCAAGATTTTCAAGAGCTAATTTTTTTCCCACTTCAACTGAGTTTTTAGCAAGTTTTTAAAACAACGTTTTGAGTAACAAAATTTATATCTTTATTTAGTTTCAAAGTTTTAGAAAATCAAAGAAAATCATGTTTTTGGAATTCAAGTTTTGTTCTTCAATTTCTTCATCTATCAAAAAGTTTTTTCTAAGAGTTTTCTTTGTGTTTTCTTTTTCAAAAACTTTGTGCACTCACATACTTGAGCTTTTCATTGCAAATCTATCCTCTAGGATCTTGTATTGTGAGAGATTTTATTTGTGGTCTTTTGAGATCACCAACTCTTGTTATGGTCTAAGTGATCACTAAGTTGTATTTCTTTCTCTGCTTTGTGCTTGGCTTCGTGCATACCCTTTTGTGTAGAGGTGTGAGAGAGTTGAAGTTGTGTACTCCGATTTGTGTTGTTGTAATTTCTCGGTGGAGGTCCCTTTGTGGAAGGTCCTTGGTAGACATAGTGGAAATCCTTCTGTGTGAAGGCGGAGACGTAGAGCAGTAGCTCGAACCTCAAAACATATTCTTGTGTTTGTATTTGGATCTCTCTATCTCTCAACTCTCTACTATATTTATATCTTGTATTGTTATTATTATTCATATCCATACATGCTTGATATAGTTTGTGTGCTCACACTTATATTGAACCAAGAGAGTTATTGAAGCACCTCAACTCATAATTTAGAGGAATCGTAAGGAGAAGTTTCAGAGCCCTTCACGAAATATTCAAACTCACTCTTGGTTATACATTGTGTGTTAGGGTAAAAGTTATAATTTTCCATTATTTGTCATTAGATTAGCAATACACTTATTCACCTCCCTCTAGGTGTATTTTTTAATTGGTATCAGAGCTAGCGCTCCTGATATTCGATTTAACCACCTAGGGGTGATCCTTATTTTACTAATCTAGTTATTTACTTTGCACACTTATTTGTTTACACTCATGAATTATCTTGCACCACCCATGTTTGATGTTTCTAACATTAACATGTGAAAATTTAAAATGAGTGCTTACCTCAAAATCCTAGGATTGAATGTTTACCTTGCCACTACCAAAAAATTATATGTTGGTAATGACAAGTACTTAAAGGCTAATGCACAAGCCATGGATGCACTAAAGCACACACTTAGTAAAGAACATATTTCTTTAATTTCTCATTCTGATTTCGTTTTTGCAGTGTGAAATGTTGGGATTTGGGTCGAACAAATAGTCCCACATCGGCTAGACGTGGGGATGGTCTTGGGAATATAAGGATTTGGGCAACTCCACCTAAAAGGCTAGTCTTTTGTGATGGAGCCCCAAGTCCTTCAAGTGGTATCAGAGCCATGCCCCGAACTTAGTCGTGTGTGTGGGTGATGTTCGACGATGTAGATCCCCCAATGGCGCAAAGGTGCAATGGGCCTGCCCACCACCCCACTGGCGCAAAAGGCACAATAGGCCCCTGTGAAGCTAATGTTGGGCTCTCGAGAAATTTGACAGTGGTGCTCCTTTGCAATGGGCGTGCCGGCTACCACGCGGTGTAGAGGAGTGACCGACTGTAGTGCTTCACATAAGGCGTGCCGTAGCCTCACGCAGTGAAGTGTTGGATCTCGATGGAGCATTTGATCTTCCGGTGTGAAGATAGTTGAGCTTGCAGGGAGACTCTTTGTTCGAGGGGGGATTGTTGGGATTTGGGTCGAACAAATAGTCCCACATCGGCTAGACGTGGGGATGGTCTTGGGAATATAAGGATTTGGGCAACTCCACCTAAAAGGCTAGTCTTTTGTGATGGAGCCCCAAGTCCTTCATGGAACACTTTGATCTCTCTCAAGGAACAAACTTCAAACAATGTGGAGAGAGAACCCATAGTAGATGAGTCTGAACAAGCGTGCTATATGGTCCAAGAAAATGACTCCATTGAGGTAACTTCGGACACTCATCTAGATGATTGTACTAGCTCTTCTAATGATCATGATAATATGGATGTTCATGCTTTTAATGAAGTGCTCTCTATGTTTTGTGAAAAATTACTTTAAAAATACACAGCTTTGAAAAATAAGAGTTTTGATTTAAAGAAAGAAAATGAATTGTTGATTTCAAAGCTTGAGTTGGTTTTGAAAGAGAAGGTTGAGGTTTCAAATGAAAGTGTTCATTGAAAACCCAACTTGATCAATGAGTTTTGAAAAGTAAAAATGATTTGGATGTTGTTTTAGAGAAAAATAATATTTTATCTTCTAGACTTGAATTTGTTTTAAAGAAAATGATTCCTTGAAAGACAAAATTGTTTTGATTTTTAAAGAATTGGAATATATTTTTTTAGGAAAAGATTCTTTGAAAAATAATTTTGCTTCCCATTCTAGTCATGATTCTATTGTTTTACCTCCTAGTGATAAAAATTTTATTTCTCATGCATGTTTCACATCTTCTTCTAACATTAATAATGATATTTGTGTTTTGAAGAAGAGTATAGAATATTTGGGCTTCACTTTGAGCCAATGTGCCACAAGAGATTGGAATCCATGTTTCACAAGAAACATGCTCAATATGTGCATGCACACCCTTCACGGCATACACATGCACACCATGCTCATATACATACCACTCATATTTATGCTAGAGTATACATATGTGCACATTGTGACTGCAAATGCCATCTTACAAAGTTTTGTTATGATAGAATAAATGTTTCCAATTTTATAAGTAAACATGTTTGATTTAGGAGAGATACTAACCCCCATGAACCCAAGAAAGTTTGGTACCAAAATTCATTCCTATTACTTTTGATGTAGGTATGGGCTCTCACAAGATGTGAGAGACTTGGTACCTTGGTGGTGGATGTGTTTGAGCTCAAATGAACACAACATTGAATGCATCGCTATCAAAAAAAATTTGGTGGGAGGACCACCAAGTTTTTGGAGATATAAAGACTAGTTCACTCAGTTTGGTAACTATTCACTCAGTTTGGTAACTATCTCTATCATCTTTACTTTATTTATGTTTATATGCTTTCATGTTCTTAGGTTGATGAGTTTTAGCATATATTGGTTTTCATGCTCATTAGGATTAAATGCAATGATTATTAGACTTGTGATATACATATATAGTCTTTGAGATACACCCATATTTATATGGAGTTATACTTTTGTGTTCTCAATATTATTTAGGTATTGTGTATATCTTAGTGTTAATAATTCTTGCATTTATGCTAATGACCATACTTGTTTATTTATCATGTTTTGTTGTTTTGTATATCATGTTTTGATCACATGTTTAGGTGTAGTTTTATTAAAACTTGTGTTCATACTTGTACAATTAGTGAGCTACACTTGACTCTTATGTTTGGGTGCTTTATTACTCATGTGTACTCATTATAAGTACTTGTATAACCTAGTTTTGATGACTCTTACATTTATACTTGTATTCCTATATTTGTTTTATATCACCCTTGTTTATGCGTTTAGTTTCATGAATATGAAAATTTTATTTAAAACTATATGATTTACATTTTCTATCCTTGAGTCACTTGCATTATATGCCTTGTACTTCATTATAGACTCAATTCATATTTGGAATAAATATGTATGCTTTAGTTATGACAAAACATACATATGCCTTGAAGTTTGATTAGTTTTAATGAAAATAGAATTTTTTATATTTTATGGTTTTATATTTATGAAAAAGGAGTTTCATATATTTTGATTGAACTTCATTGCTTTATCTCCATGCATGTGTTGATTACATGATTCTTGTACACTCGATATATCTTTTGTTTATTCATAGTTTTGATTCATGAGCCTATATGTGCTTCATAGTTCTTTGAGTGTCAATCTTTGTGTAGTTAGCATATTTTCATCGATATGTGTGTGTGTGTGTGTGTGTGTGTGTGTGTGTGTGTGTGTGTGTATATATATGTGTGTTTTATTTCTTACTTGAAGGATTTCGTACTAGTTTTCAAAATTACTTTAAACTAGTCTTTATTTTTCAATTGGTATACTTTTCAACCTATACTAAATTATTTTCAAAATATTATTTTTAAAAACTTTTATCCTATAAGGGCGGTTGGTTAGGCGACTATGCCTTGTGTTCCTTAATGAATATCTTTTTAAACATGTGCATGACAGGGTGGATGTGTTGGAAAGAGAGAATATTGCTAAGGAAGTTGACATGGATTGCCAAGGGGTCGTCGAGGTGATCGCCAAGGAAGTCGACGATGAAAAGGCGAAGGAAACAGCAGCAGAAAATAGTAGCAGCAGCAGAACAGGTTGGCCGGTCGACCGGCTCGGTCGACCGCCCGCAGCATCTGGAACTCGGTCGACCGGCGCGGTCGACCGGCGTGCACAACGTGCACAAGGAAATAGATCGATCGACCGCCCGGTCGACCGACTGAAGTGACCCAACTCTCTGTTGGGCACCCGGTCGACCGGAGGAAGGGTCGGTCGACCGCCCGGTCGACCGACAGTCGGGTGCGGGTAATGTTCTGCTGTTTCGGAAATCTGTGTATTTAAGGCTGTTGTTAATTTCTAGGGTTTAGTATCTGATTGCTGGGATTTGCTGGAGCTCTCTTGCATTCAAAGAGGCTGCTAGTAATTGTAATCTTCTTCCAAAGCAATTAAATCTCTCTCTGATTGCCCCGAGGACGTAGGCGTTGAGGCCGAACCTCGTTACATTGTTTGTTTGCGCATGTTCTTCTTCTGGTGATTGTTTTTTGTGCTGTTTGGGATTGTTCTTCGTGCGTGGGAGATTCGTGGGATCCTCTATCGGGTTTGTTGTCGCCGCTGGCACAACAAGTGGTATTAGAGCTTCCAGGTTGAGCTTGGGATTTCTGAAGATTCGAAGGGCTCGAGATCTGATTCGGTGGAGATGTGTGTCGATCACAAATCAGAGGTATTGGTGTTCGTGGGATCGTGTGTCGATCTCAGGAGGACGCAAGGAGGGCTCGTGGAATCTGTGGTGGAGTAGATCCGGAGAGAAACTCGATCTAGGGTTTCAAGGGAAAGGTAAAAATCCAATTTTTATCTGAGTAGAGATCTATTTTTAGTTGATTGTTCTTCCGCATAGATAGATGATCAATAAATCTCAATGGTAGAAGAAATTGCTTCGGTTAAGATAATGAATTCTCACCCGAGGATTGAAGTTGTCAAGTTCAACGGTACAAATAACTTCGGGATGTGGAGATGTGAGGTTATGGATGCGCTGAATGCATCGAACCTCGAAGATACTCTCCTATTGGAGAAGAAGAAGAGCATGACCACTGATGAAGAGTGGGCAAAGATGAATAGGTCGGCATGTGGATTGATACGTTCATGTTTGTCGCAAGACATAAAATACCTTGCGCAACATGAGACGTCGGCGAAGAAACTGTGGGAAACCCTTGCGAAGAAATACCTGACTAAGAGTGTTGAGTCCAGGTTGCAGCTTAAGAGTAAGCTGTACAGTTTTCAAATGAAGAAGGGGAGCACAGTGAATGAACACATCAACCGATATACTAAGCTTCTTACAGACTTGGTAAACGTGGATGTCACGATAGATGAGGAAGATAAGGCGATCATCTTTCTATACTCACTCCCGGCGGAGGAGTATGAGACATTCACTCTGACCTTCATCAATGGAAGGCAGACCTTGGATTACGATGAGGTGTCGTCTGCATTGTCGAGTTATGAAACGAGAAAGAAGGAGAGACTTCCTTCTAAATCAAGCTCATCTGCGGAGGCACTGGAAGTAAGAGGCAGAAGTTTATCGAGGAAGGGCAAGGAGGTTAGAGGAAGATCTAAGTCCAGGCCGGGTTTCAGAAATCTAAAAAGGAATCAGTGTGCCTTGTGCAAGGAACTAGGACACTGGAAAGCAGAATGCCCGAAGGCCAAAGGTAAGAAGGTGGAGTTAAAGACCGAGGCGAATCTCGCACAGGCGGATGGATCGGATGATGACTCATCGGTGTTCTCTCTCTCGGTTTCTACCCCTACTGTTTGTAACTCAGATAGTGCTGAGTGGATCTTGGATAGCGGAGCCACCTATCATGTGTGCCCGAACAGGGCCTGGTTTTCTAGCTTTGAGAAGCTGGATGGATGTTACACGGTCATGGGGGATGACCATCCGTGTAATATAGAAGGGATGGGTACAGTCCGCATCAAGATGGATGATGGGATAGTTCGAGAGTTGAAGGAGGTGAGGTATGTACCCCAGCTCAAAAGGAATCTTATCTCAGTTGGCACTTTGGAAGCATCGAGCATGGTGATATCTGTTCGAGATGGCGATCTCAGGATGATCAAGGGCTCGATGGTGGTGATGAAGGGCGTCCGCCGAGGCAACCTCTACTACTTGAAGGGTAGTACGATTACAGATCAGGTGGAGACTTCGAGTTCCTCAGATGGTGGTGGCCCGGAGGTCTGGCAGGGAAAGGTCGGACAGGAAGAAGAAGAATCTTTGCAAGCTCCTGCAAAGAAGAAAATGGAAGGTGCTGCTACCTGCGAGTTGGAAGGTGGACACAGCGTTCTGGACAAGAAGAAGGTGAGATTTAGCACCAGTACTCACCGCAATGAAGGTCTTCTTGATTGTGTTCACATGAGCGTATGGGGACCTGCTAAGACGGCATCGCTTGGAGGTCACAGGTACTTTGTCTCATTTATTGATGGTTCATCTAGGCAGGTTTGGATATATCCCATGAGACAAAGGGTTGAAGCCCTAGATGTGTTGGTGAAGTGGAGAGGAAGAATGGAGAGGCAGATAGGTAGGAAGATAAAGGAGCTTCATATTGGTAATGTTGGAAAGGACATGTACCAGTTCCTACGATTTGGCCAGAACACAGGTATTGCAACTCACTTCACAACAGGTACAGATGGGTTGGCTAAAGATGTAGTTCGTTCCTTGCTGGAGGAGGTTCGGCGGTTGTTGTCTAATTCAGGATTATACAGGTCGTTTTGGGCTGAGGCGACTGAGTATGCTAGCCATCTCATGAACAGATCGACTGCGATTGGAGGTAAACCTCCATTGGAAATTTGGTCTGGGAAAGCTGCTCAAGATCATGGTGTAATGCGGGAGTTTGGAAGTCCGGCCTACTTCAGTGCCAAGAATGGCAAGGTGAATCCGCGAGCAAAGAGGTTTGTCTATTTGGGCGTCAAGGGAAACAGCTACAGGTTGTGGGACCCCGAAGACAAGAAGATCGTGATGAGCAGGAATGTCACTTTTGGAGAGACTTCAGGGTTGAAGTCCATCGTCTCTCAGCAGGTGGAGAGGACGAAGACCAAGGAAGGATCGCAGCGGGTGGAGGTTGATGCTACTCCATCATCTCCAGTTGGTTCGGCATTTGAGGAGATTCCACCGGATGTGACAACGGGTGGAGATCATGAAACCAAAGTTGATGCTGAACAGGATGAAGACATTGTTGAGGATGTCGAGTTGTTTGCAGCTATTGGAACAAGGTGAAACCACGCTTGTGGGGAAAGAAGCATGAATCTCAAGCTTGTGATCGTGACAAGCTGAAGTTGAAGGCCGTTGTCCTCCATGATGGTCGGGAAGAGGTTCATATGACTCGGTCAGACAGATTCACTGCTGCAAATAGAGGTGCAAGTGCTTGAGCTTGATGAAGCTCATCTTAATGAACTACGGTTGGCTTGATCCTTTTGGGCAAAGGTACGTAGGCAGCCGTAAAGGCGCAGCCATTTGGTGATGCAACTCTTATGAAGCTATTTGGGTTCTCGAGAAGCTGTTTTGGATCTTCACGTAGAGGTGAAGAGTTGTGGCCGTTTGGAGCTTCACGTAGAGGTGGAGAGGCTTCACGTAGAGGTGAAGCGTTGTGGCCAGTTGGACTTCACGGAGAGGTGAGGTGTTGTGGTCTCGATGAACAGGTGATCTTCCGGTGAGAAGATGTTGAGCTTGTATAAGGAGTGGTGTGCATCCAGTTGAAGTCGATGATGTTTGGTGTGCTCTACGCAGACTTGGTTGGACCGTCAGTGGAAGACAGGAAGACTAGATAGAGCTGGTCAGTTGGAGAGTCAGTGTTTGCTCGTAAAGAAGTCTTCATGAGGTCGTGAAGTTGCGGAGTAGAAGCCATGTTGGTGATCGGCATGTATGAAAATTCTCCTAAGGTGAAGTGCAGGAAGGCATGTACGATGTTTTCCAGTGGATAGCTGAGCTAAAAGATTCCAAGCCGAGATCGTGTGTCGATTTCGCCGAGATCGTGTGTCGATTTTGTCCGGTGCGCGCAAGCCGAGATCGTGTGTCAATTTCGCCGAGATCGTGTGTCGATTTCGCCAGGTGATAGACTGGGGTACGTTGGAGATCGGCTCAGATTTGGAAAATCTTCGTCGAGGTGGAGAATTATTGGAAAGAGAGAATATTGCTAAGGAAGTTGACATGGATTGCCAAGGGGTCGTCGAGGTGATCGCCAAGGAAGTCGACGACGAAAAGGCGAAGGAAACAGCAGCAGAAAATAGCAGCAGTAGCAGAACAGGTTGGCCGGTCGACCGGCCCGGTCGACCGCCCGCAGCATCAGGAACTCGGTCGACCGGCGCGGTCGACCGGCGTGCACAACGTGCACAAGGAAATAGATCGGTCGACCGCCCGGTCGACCGACTGAAGTGACCCAACTCTCTGTTGGGCACCCGGTCGACCGCCCGGTCGACCGGAGGAAGGGTCGGTCGACCGACAGTCGGGTGCGGGTAATGTTCTACTGTTTCAGAAATTGTGTATTTAAGGCTGTTGTTAATTTCTAGGGTTTAGTATCTGATTGCTGGGATTTGCTGGAGCTCTCTTGCATTCAAAGAGGCTGCTAGCAATTGTAATCTTCTTCCAAAGCAATTAAATCTCTCTCTGATTGCCCCGAGGACGTAGGCGTTGAGGCCAAACCTCATTACATTGTTTGTTTGCGCATGTTCTTCTTCTGGTGATTATTTTTTGTGCTGTTTGGGATTGTTCTTCGTGCGTGGGAGATTCGTGGGATCCTCTATCGGGTTTGTTGTCGCCGCTGGCACAACAGGATGTTATGAGTTATACATGATTCTTAAAATATTTTCATTTTTGTATACTCATATTTTTTTATATATGTATGCACCATATTTCAATTGCTCTGATCATACATATATATATGATTTCTTGTGCTAGATTAACAATATTTATACATATATGACTTTATAGCATAAAATATTTTATGCTAAGCTTGATTTAGTTTTAAATGTTAATTGGTATCTTTTACAAGCTTATGCATTTGTTTTGTTAGTATTTCAAAAGGGAGAGAAAATTCTTGATTTTATTTTCAATTGGTATCTTACTCTCACTCTTTTTGAGAAAAATATTTTATTTTAGAAAATACTTATATTTTTCATATTGGTATCAATTATTTACAATTGGTATTTATATTGCCAAATGGTTTAGAATTTCAAAGATTAATTTCATGGATTATTTATTTTCAATTGGTATAATTTTTTTATATCCATGTTATTTTTCAATTGGTATATTTTTTTGGGTATCAAAATATTTTTATTTTAAATTGGTGTATTTTCAATTGATACATGTTTATATTTTCAATTAGTATATGTTATCAATTGGTATTTTGCCTCTTTATTGATATTGACAGAAAAGGGGAGAATGATTTAGTTTATATTTGTATGTTTATTTGTGTTTATGCATATATATGTTCTATGCATGTTTATATGCATGTCTATATGCATATGTTTTTATAGTTTTGATATCCAAAGTTCTTATTGCATATATCCGTTCTATTGGTATTTGAGCTTTATTGAATATCTATATGTTTATGTTTGTTTTATGCTATGCATGAGTTAAGGGAGAGCCTCTATGAAGCTTATTTTTAGTCCATGCATATATAACTCCATGAGTTTTGTCATCACCAAAAAGGGGGAGATTGTTGGCCCAAAGGCCCATCACTCTAGTTTTGATGATGATTAACTCATATAGTTATAGTACTAATGATCTTATGTTTATTAAGTTTCAGATATAGATCAAGATCATTATTGGTGTTTAGCTTTTACAATGGACATGACATCAAGATTTGGAGCTAAATCACCTGTTGATTCAAGAGCTCAAGCGTCAAGATCGCATCAAGTACCAAGATGGAGTCAAGCTCTTTAGATCGTATTTGGATCGAGTCGTCTTGGAGAAGAAGATCGACAAGAAGACTTGTATCTAGATTTATTTAAATGTTTATTTAGATCTTATGTAAGGATAGATTAGCTTTGAAATGCTCAAGTAAATACACACACAAGTTTATTTATCGCTTTCAAGATAAATAGTTTTTATTTACGATTTAACCGTTTTAGTTTCAAGTATATGTTTACATAGTTTACATCTCAATAGAATAAGTTTCTTGGTTTTTATGTGTTGGATTCTATCTATACATATTAGAGCTTTTATTGTTTAGAAAAACTTATTTTTATGAGTTATGTGTTTTGGTTTGATATATCAAGTATACATCTTTCGATTTCATGAATAGATTTTCATCAAAAAAAGTTTACATGGTTTATATGTGTATTGGATTTCATTCATATACATTTATGCTTCATATGTTTAGAAAAACTTACTTTAATGTATCTAGTTCATGTGCTTAAGTTTTATTTTTATCAAAACCTGTTTTGGTCCTTACTGACAGAAACAAGTACATATCATTACTATGTGTATTGGATTATATCCATACCCATCATGCTTCAAATGTGTTTCAAAAATCTTATTTTTGTCTTTATACAAGTTTGTAGAAAAATCGGATTTCTATTTTAAAGTTTAAGTTTTGAAAAATACAGTTTTTGTTTAAAGCTTTAATTTCTATACCTAAAAAATAGTTCACATGTTTGTAATATGTGTTGATTTTTATCACAAATATTTGTACATCAATTTATTTACATGAACTTATTTTTGTGAAATTTATAAGGTTTTATTGAAATTTATATGGGTTTCAAAGTTTTAGTTTTTAACCCTAAAAATTGAGTTTGGGCTGCTTACGGTCGACCGACCGGTCGACCAAAGCATAGCTCGGTCGACTGGGCGGTCGACCGACGTGCACAAAACGTGCATATGCCTAGAACTTTGACCCGGTCGACCGACCGGTCGATCGTACCAAGGATCATCGACCGACTGGTTGACCTACTGGCTCAACTTAACAAGCTGTTGGGAGCCAGTTGACCAAGCGGTCGACCGACAGAGAGTTAAAACTCTCTGTGCCTTTGGGGCGGTCGACCGACCACCCTAACGGTCAGAAATCTGATCATTGGTCGGTCGACCGGGCGGTCGACCGACAGGCTAGTTTGGTCTGGGTTCTGCCTCTAACGGCTAGTTTTCTGAACCTCTATATAAAGGGTTCATTTGGCCAGTTTTTGGCAAGATTTTCAAGAGGCAAGTTGAGGTGCTTAGCTTTGTGCCTACCTTCTTGTGTAGAGGTGTGAGAGAGTTGGAATTGTGTACTCCGATTTGTATTGTTATAATTCCTCGGTTGAGGTCCCTTTGTGGAAGGTCCTTGGTGGACATAGTGAAAATTCTTCTGTGTGAAGGCGGGGACGTAGAGTAGTGACTCAAATCTTGAAACATATTCTTGTGTTTGCGTTTGGATCTCTCAACTCTCTACTCTCTTTATATCTAGCATTATTATTGCTCATATCCATACATGTTTGATATAGCTTGTGTGCTCATACTATTGGAAAGAGAGAGGGTTATTGCTGAGGAAGTCAAAGAGGATCGTCGAGGGTCGTCGAGTGATCGCCAAGGAGGTCGACGACAAAAGGACGAAGGAAGAAGCAGCAGCACAGCAGCAGAAAAGCAGCACGTGCAGGTGATCGGTCGACCGGCCCGGTCGACCGCCCGCAGTATCAGAAGTTCGGTCGACCGGGCGGTCGGCCGAGTCGACTGACTGTAAACACCCAACTCTCTGTTGGGCACCCGGTCGACCGACCGGTCGACCGGTGGAAGGGGTCGGTCGACCGCCCGGTCGACCGACAGTCGGGTGCGGGTAATTTCTGCTGATTCGAAAATCTGTTGTATTTAAGGGCTGTTGTTGGTTTCTAGGGTAAGCATCAGAATAAGGATCTGAAGGCTGGGTTTGCTGGAGCTCTCTTGCAATCAAAGAGGCTGCTAGCAATTGTAATCATCTTCCAAGTAAATTAATCTCTCTTTTTGATTGCCCCGGGGACGTAGGCATTGAGGCCGAACCTCGTCAGATTGTTTGTTTGCATGTGTGCTTTCTTCTGGTGATTATTTTGTACTATTTGGGTTTGTTCTTCGTGCTTGGGAGATTCAGGGGATCCTCATCAGGCTGTTATCGCTGGGCACAACAAGTGGTATCAGAGTAATTATTGGAAAGAGAGAGGGTTATTGCTGAGGAAGTCGAAGAGGATCGTCGAGGGTCGTCGAGTGATCGCTAAGGAGGTTGACGACAAAAGGACGAAGGAAGAAGCAGCAGCACAGTAGCAGAAAAGCAGCAGGTGCAGATGATCGGTCGACCGGCCCGGTCGACCGCCCGCAGTATCAGAAGTTTGGTCGACCGGGCGGTCGACCGAGTCGACTGACTGTAAACACCCAACTCTCTGTTGGGCACCCGGTCGACCGACCGGTCGACCGGTGGAAGGGGTCGGTCACCGCCCGGTCGACCGACAGTCGGGTGCGGGTAATTTCTGCTGATTCGAAAATCTGTTGTATTTAAGGGTTGTTGTTGGTTTCTAGGGTAAGCATCAGAATAAGGATCTGAAGGCTGGGTTTGCTGGAGCTCTCTTGCAATCAAAGAGGCTGCTAGCAATTGTAATCATCTTCCAAGTAAATTAATCTCTCTTTTTGATTGCCCCGGGGACGTAGGCATTGAGGCCGAACCTCGTCAGATTGTTTGTTTGCGTGTGTGCTTTCTTCTGGTGATTATTTTGTACTGTTTGGGATTGTTCTTCGTGCTTGGGAGATTCAGGGGATCCTCATCAGGTTGTTGTCGTAGGCACAACAAGTGGTATCAGAGCTTCCAGGTTTCGCTTGGGATTTCTGGAGATTCGGAGGGCTCGAGATCTGATTCGGTGGAGATCGTGTGTCGATCTCAGATCAGAGGTATTGGTGTTCGTGGGATCGTGTGTCGATCTCAGGAGGACGCAAGGAGGGCTCGTGGAATCTGTGGTGGAGTAGATCCGGTGAGAAACTCAATTTAGGGTTTCAGGGAAAAGGTAAAAATTCAATTTTATCTGAGTAGTGATCTATTTCCAGTTGGTTGTTCTTCCGCATAGATAGAGGATCAAATCTCAATGGCAGAAGAAATTGCCTCGGTTAAGACCATGAATCCTCACCCGAGGATTGATGTTGTCAAGTTCAACGGTACAAATAACTTCGGGATGTGGAGATGTGAGGTTATGGATGCACTGAATGCATCGAACCTCGAGGACACTCTCCTATTGGAGAAGAAGAAGAGCACGACCACTGATGAAGAGTGGGCGAAGATGAACAGGTCGGCGTGTGGGTTGATACGTTCATGTTTGTCGCAAGACATAAAATACCTTGCACAACATGAGACGTCGGCGAAGCATCTGTGGGAAACCCTTGAGAAAAAATACTTGACGAAGAGTGTTGACTCAAGGTTGCAGCTTAAGAGTAAGCTGTACAGATTTCAGATGAAGAAGGGGAGCACAGTGAATGAGCACATCAACCGATACACGAAGCTTCTTACAGACTTGGTGAACGTGGATGTCATTGTAGAAGAGGAGGACAAGGCGATCATCTTCCTGAACTCACTCCCGGAGGAGGAGTATGAGACATTCACACTGACCTTTATCAATGGAAGGCAGACCTTGGATTACAATGAGGTGTCGTCTGCACTGACAAGTTATGAGACGAGGAAGAAAGAGAGACATCCTTCTAAGTCAAGCTCATCGGCAGAGGCACTGGAAGTAAGAGGCAGAGGTTCATCGAGGAAGGGCAAGGAGGTTAGAGGAAGATCAAAGTCCAGGCCGGATTTCAGAAATCTGAAGAGGAATCAGTATGCCTTGTGCAAGGAACTAGGACACTGGAAAGCAGAATGCCCGAAGGTCAAAGGTAAGAAGGTGGAGTCAAAGACCGAGGCGAATCTCGCACAGGCGGATGGATCAGATGATGACTCATCGGTGTTCTCTCTCTCTCTCTCGGTTACTACCCCTACTGTTTGTAACTCAGATAATGCTGAGTGGATCTTGGATAGCGGAGCCACCTATCATGTGTGCCCGAACAGGGCCTGATTTTCAAGCTTTGAGAAGCTGGATGGAAGTTACACAGTCATGGGGGATGACCATCCGTGTAATATAGAAGGGATGGATACAGTCCGTATCAAGATGGATGATGGGATAGTTCGAGAGTTGAAGGAGGTGAGGTATGTACCTCAGCTCAAAAGAAATCTTATCTCAGTTGGCACTTTGGAAGCATCGGGTATGGTGATATCTGTTCGAGATGGCGATCTCAGGATAATCAAGGGCTCGATGGTGGTGATGAAGGGCGTCCGCCAAGGCAACCTCTACTACTTGAAGGGTAGTACGATTACAGATCAGGTGGAGACTTCGAGTTCCTCAGAAGATGGTGGCCCGGAGGTCTAGCAGGGAAAGGTCGGACAGGAAGAAGAAAAGTCTTTGCGAGCTCCTGCAAAGATAGAATCGTTGGAAGGTGCTGCTACCTGCGAGTTGGAAGGTGGACACAGCGTTCTGGACAAGAAGAAGGTGAGATTCAGCACCAGTACTCATCGCCATGAAGGTCTTCTTGATTGTGTTCACATGAGCGTATGGGGACCTGCTAAGACGGCATCGCTTGGAGGTCACAGGTACTTTGTCTCTTTTGTTGATGGTTCATCTAGGCAGGTTTGGATATATCCCATGATACAAAGGGGTGAAGCCCTAGATGTGTTGGTGAAGTGGAGAGGAAGAATGGAGAGGCAGATAGGTAGGAAGATCAAGGAGGTAAAGATTGGTAATGTTGGAAAGGACATGTACCAATTCCTACGATTTGACCAGAACACCGAAATTGTAACTCACTTCACAACAAGTACAGATGGGTTGGCTAAAGATGTAGTCCGTTCCTTGCTAGAGGAGGTTCGGCGATTATTGTCTAATGCAGGATTAGACAGGTCGTTTTGGGCTGAGGCGACTGAGTATGCTAGCCATCTCATGAACAGATCAACTGCGATTGGAGGTAAAGCTCCATTGGAAATTTGGTCTGGGAAAGCTGCTCAAGATCATGGTGTGCTGCGGGAGTTTGGAAGTCCGGCCTACTTTAGTGCCAAGAATGGCAAGGTGAATCCGCGAGCAAAGAGGTTTGTCTATTTGGGCGTCAAAAGGAACAGCTACAGGTTGTGGGACCCCGAAGACAAGAAGATCGTGATGAGCAGGAATGTCACATTTGGAGAGACTTCAGTGTTGAAGTCCACCGTCTCTCAGCAGGTGGAGAGGACGGAGACCAAGGAAGGATTGTAGCGGGTGGAGGTTGATGCTACTCCATCATCTCCAGTTGGTTCAGCATTTGAGGAGACTTCACCGGATGTGACACCGGGTGGAGATCATGATACCAAGGTTGATGCTGAACAGGTTGAAGACATTGTTGAGGATGTCAAGTTGTTTGCAGCTAATGGAACAAAGGTGAAACCACGCTTGTGGGGAAAGAAGCATGAATCTCAAGCTTGTGATCGCGACAAGCTCAAGTTGAAGGCCGTTGTCCTCCATGATGGTCGGGAAGAGGTTCATATGACTCAGTCTGACAGGTTCACTACTGCAAATACAGGTACCAGTGCTTGAGCTTGATGAAGCTCATCTAAATGAACTACGGTTGGCTTGATCCTTTTGGGCAAAGGTACGCAGGCAGCCGTAAAGGCACAGCCATTTGTGATGCAACTCTTATGAAGCTATTTGGGTTTTCGAGAAGCTATTATGGATCTTCACGTAGAGGTGAAGAGTTGTGGCTAATGAAACTTCACGTAGAGGTGGAGAGGCTTCACATAGAGGTGAAGTGTTATGGCCAGTTGGACTTCACGTAGAGGTGAGGTGTTGTGGTCTCGATGAACAGGTGATCTTCCGGTGAGAAGATGTTGAGCTTGCATAAGGAGTGATGTGCATCCAGTTGAAGCCGATGATGTTGAAAAACACCTAGAGGGGGGGGTGAATAGGTGTAAGTGTTAATCTAAGAAACTTAATGCAAACTAAGTGCGCTAAATGCGGAAGCTAATGCAAATCTTGCAACACACTTAATACAATCCACCAAGTGTAGCCGAATTCCCCTTGCGAGGCTCTGGACTAACTCCTCTTGATTCCCCTTAAAATGGGTTGAGGTGCTATGTGAAGCTCTTGTTGGATGAGTATAAGTTAGGCACACACACACAAGCAATCCAAGCAATATAAAATGAATTGCAATATAAAAGATGCAAGGCAACACAAGCAATGTATAAGATATGAATGAAAAGATGCTCAACACAAGCAAATATGATATGATGATGAGTATGATGCTTTGCACAATTATAAGAGAGAGAGTTAGAGAGACAATGGATCAAAACGCAAACACCAAGATTTGTTTCGAGGTTCGAGCACCTTGCTCTACATCCCCGCCTACACCACCGTGTAGGATTTCCACTATCTCAACTCCCACCGAGGGAACCTCTACCGAAGAGGATTTCTTACAACACAAGGAGTACCTAACTCCTCTCTCAATACAACAACCTCCACCGAGGCCAACAACCAACAACAATCAATCCACACACCTCTACCGAAGAGGCTCACAACCAAACTCCACCTCTACCGAAGAGGGAGCAAACCAATACCACTCCGATCACCTCTACCGAAGAGGGATACAACAAATAAAGGAGGGTTTACAACAAGTGGTTCAAAAACCACAAACTCTCTTTTTCTTTCTTTTTCCACAAAACAAAGATCCTAATAGTTTAGGATAGTAGATAGCTCAAGTGTGGAAAACTAGGTGTTTGGAAAACTAGCAACAAAGAAAATCACTTGGGAAAATCCTTCCAAAGATATAGAATGAAAACCAAGACAAATCTCCCAAAATATTCTTTTCTTTGATTTTTCCAAAAATCTAAAACAATAAAGATTGAAGAATTAAAGCCCCAAACACTTTTGAAAACTTGTTTTAAACCTCTAGAAACCAGAAATTTTTCTCCTTAAAAAAACTTAGCCAAAATCCCCAAAGAGATGGGGTTTATATAGCCCCTATACAAAACTAGCCGTTAGGCTGATGTGGCAGTTCTGACAGCCACCGGTCGACCGGTCCGGTCGACCGCCAACGGTCAAAAATGTGACCGTTGGGCACAAGCGGTCGACCGGCCCGGTCGACCGAAAAATCCCGAGAGCAGAGCTCTCACCTCGGTCGACCGACCCGGTCGACCGGTTCTGTGCTTAACAGACGTGCACATCTGTGCACATCGGTCGACCGGATCGGTCGACCGGCCCTTTGGTGCGGTCGACCGGCACGGTCGACCGACCAGCCTGTCAGCCCAAAAACCAGGTCAGAAATTTAGGGAAAAATATTTTACAAAAATCTTTTATCATTTCTGAAAATTCCATAAAACTTGTTTATCATTTTATGTTAAAACATAAACATGTGATAAAAATTTCAAGACAATATATCAACATATCAATTCATTTTTGTGTCTTGCAAATTTTATCAAAAACAAAAACCGGTATCTTTATCAAACTTGATTTTCCAAAACATGAATAGGGATATCAAAATAAGTTTGTTTACCAAGTTAAAGCATGTATGTATAAATAGAAAACATCTACTATACATATACCATATGTAAACTTGTTTTGATCTATTATTCATGAAAACCAAATATCAAATCATAAAACGTGTGTGTTTTGTGTTCACTTGAGCATATCAACTAAACTAAGCTTTACAAATGGATCTAAAACACAAACTCTAAACTAGATACCTAAGTCTTCTTGTCGATCTACCATCTTCAAGTAGACTCGGTCCAAACTCCGTGATTCTCCAAGTGCAAAGGTATAATCTTAAGCTTTGGCACCGGAATCATCATGAATAGCTTCTAATCATCTTGTTGAAGCTAATCACCAACTAATATCCTGTTAATGATCTGAAACTTAGAAACACAAGAATATTAGTAAACATAACTACATGAGTGTTGATCATCATCAAAACTAGAGTGGAAGGCCATTGGGCCAACAATCTCCCCCTTTTTGATGATGACAAAACTCATGGAGTTATATATGCATGGATTAAAGATAAGCTTCAAGGAAGCTCCCCCTTAACTCATGCATAGGGATAAACAATAAATGTATGCAATTAGTATTAAACATGAAACAAGCATATGCATAAACAATAAATGGTTCTAGATATCAAATGGAATATTCAAAACAAAATAAGCTCTAGATACCAATTACAAAGCAAACTCTATATATCAATTAAACTTAATATTCTTGAGATTAAAACATAATATATGCATATAAAACATAAGTATGCATATAAAGCTCAAATACTTCTCCCCCTTTTTGTCAATCATCAACAAAGGGGTAAACAATCAAAACCATAGATAAAATGAGGGGTAAAAATCTTTCTCCCCCTTTTTTGTCAATCAAAACAATGCAAACAATGTTCTCCCCTTTTTGTCTAAAACAAAAAAAACAAAATCAATAAGGGGTGACTACAAACATGATATCAATTAAAAATATGTCAATGAAGCATCTTGATACCAATAAACAAGAATCAATATATGTTATATGCTATATACATTCATGAAGAGGAAGACGCTAAGTTAGCTTCCCTACACATATGCATTACATGAAGAAGGGATGACAAGCCCCAATTCACATAACACATATTATGTAATGCATAAGAGGAGATGTGAAGCTCCCCCTACACACGTATATCATATAAAGAAGAGTTGTCAAGCTCCTCAATTTATAATATACTCAACATGAATCTATATGTAAGAGAGATGTTAAGCTCTCCTTGCATATAGGAAATACAAATCAAAAATTTTGAGTATTTTCTTTAAAACAAAATTTTGAGATACCAATTGTAATTAAACATAACAAATTACCAATTGTAAAACAACATAACAAATTTTGAATGTCTAAACACAAATTTTGATACCAATTGTAAGAATATATTTCATTTTGAAAACATATAAATTGATGTTGATATAATATGTTTAAAATAACAACTTTTAATCATAAAGAGTGGAAGTACAAATACCAATTGAAATACAAATTAAATTTTCTCCCCCTTTATGAAATACAAAATAAGGTCATGCATAGTCTTGATAACAATTTAAAAGTAATCAATTTAAACAAAATTGAAACTCAAGCACTAGCATAAACACAAACATATATATGTATGAAAAATAGATACCAATAGAAATTGATATACTTGGAATTTAAAGCATACATACATACAAAACATATATGAGTATACAAGAAGATCAAAATGATACCAATTGAAAGAGTTCAATGATACCAATTGACATAACAATAAGTTCAAGTGTATACATCATATCATCTACCACCCAATCATAATTCAAGTTTTAAAGATTTTCAATTTTGGGCATACATGAACATGATCTCCCATCCTACCGCCCTTGGATGGTAGGGGTTTTCAAAGATAGATTTGAAAATGTAGTTTTGTTTGAAAATCACTACCAAAATGAAGAACGCCGCAACTAGTTAAATGGAAAATTTGTTAACTAGCACGAAATCCTTCAAGCAAGGAATAAAACAAAATTGAAATTCACATGATAATCATCACTCTAACCAATAAAGCATAACTCATGAGAAACAAAACATGAGCAATAGATATGAGTGTACAAATAAAATGTGAAGATCATAATCATGAAAAATATTTCATTAAGCTCAATTATTCCTTAAAACATAATTCCATCAAAAACATGAAAAATCATATAAAACTACTTATTTAATCTTCAAGGCTTATGTATGTCTAATACAAGCTAAAATATACATACATATCCAAAACTCAACGAGTCCACTAAATGTATATTCATGAAGGCACGTGGCTCAAAAAGGATACTCATGTATAGTCAATAGTTTGGATAAGATGGACATATACATGAAGTTAAATATTGACACAATAAACATGACAATCATGAAAACATGAAAAGCATGAAAAGTATGATAATTTAGCTTTTCATTAAAACAATTTGATACCAATTCTTTTCAAGGTATATGTATGATTTGTCAACACAAGAAGTATACATACATATCCCTTAAACACACTTTGAGTCCATAATAGATATTTGCATGAAAGGCAAATGACTCAAGGGGTATACATGTATATCTTCAAGTTTGACAAAATACACATATACATGAAATGAAAACTCATAAAACAAATTCAAAAATGGGAATACAAGTTTAAAATGTATGAATCATCAAAACTAGACTATACTAGCACATCTAATGGGAACAAACAAGCATTCAATCCCAAACATATATAGATTTGTTTGTAGCCCATCATATGTACAAATATATAACTAGTCTTAATGAAAACTAACATCTAAACATATATTCAAAACATGAAGCATTAAAACACAATATAAAAATCATCATGATAAAACAACTACATGATTATTATGTGAATTCACATGTATTAGATTCATGATGTACATTATAGCTTAAACAAAAATGAGAACACTAAGTATGATTCAAATAAGCATGTGTGTCTCAAATACTATACATGTATGTCAAGGATCTAATAAATATGGAATGAACATACTAATCCATAGACATCAAAAACATGCTATAAACAAAGAATATTAAAAGCATGTAGACAATAAATGGGAGTAAAGGATTGTTACCAAAACCGAAGAAGCAACTTTCCTTGTCTCCAAAACATGGTGGTCATCTCCACCAAATCTTCCCTTGAAAGTGATGCATCCAATTTGATTTTCATGAAGTCCGGAACGCATCCACTCCAAGGTGCTATCACTCTCACGTCATGTGAGAGCCCACACCTACATCAAAAATAATAGGAGGGGTGGTCTTTGGTACCCACATCTTATTGGGTCCATGGGGGTTAGTCCCTTCCCTAACCCAAACAAATTTCTTTGCTAAATTTACATTATGTAATCTATCAAAGCAAAATCTAGCAAGGTGGCCCTTACGTCCACAATGTGTACATGTGTACACATGAGCATACATATGGTGATGGGTGTGTCCGTGAGGAGCATGTGTATGCCGTGAAGGGTGTGCATGCATAAAGGATGGAACTTGTTTCTTTCGAACCAAGGTTTCCAACCGTGAGTGGTTCATGGCACATTGGCTCATAGTGGAGCCCAAACAATCTACCTTCTTCTTAAGCAAACAAATATCATCATTAATCTTAGAAGAAGAGGTACATGCATTAGGTAGACTAGATGAAGAAGCTACACTAGCATGGCAAACATGTGCATCAATCTTATTTTGTAAAAATTCATTTTTCTTTAAACATGCATCCAAATCTTTAGAAATTGAAGCAATCTTAATTTCAAAGAATCATTTTCTTTTAAAACAAAATCAACTTTTGAAGACAAGTTTTCATTTTTCTTCAAAAGAACATGGCAATCATTTTTATTTTTCAAAAAGTTATTTTCTTTAAGTGCAAGATCAAGTTGAGATTTTAATGAATCCCTTTCATTATAGACCTCAACCTTCTCTTGCAAAACATTGGTAAGTCTAGCATGCAAACTCTTATTTTCTTGTTCAATTCCTAGACTCTTCTTTTTCAACAAATTATATTTTTCTATCAATTTTTCACAAACAATGGAAAGTTCTTCATTCAAAGCATGAGGATCAACATAATCATTTGAAGAACTGGCACAATCATTACTATCTAGTTGAGATTCCGAATGTACCTCAAGGGAGTCATTCCCTTGGACCATGTAGCATATAGAGTTGGATTCTCCACTAGATTCCTCTTCTTGGATTTGGACTTGAAGCTTGGAGGTGGTGGTTGTTGTCAACTTGTTCCACACTGCAAAAGCGGAATCAAGATTAGAAACACATAAAAGATAATCTTTAGGAAGTGTGCTTCTAATAGCCTCTAGGGCTTGTGCATTGGTCCCTATATGATTGCAATCACCAAGATAACATCTCTTGGTGGCGGCAAGGAAGACATGCAAACCTAGGATCTTTAGGTACATGGACATCCTATACTTCCAAACATCAATGTTGGAAGGGTCAAAGCTAGGAGGGTCATGAAGTCCATGGTAAACTATATATGAATGTGCAAACAAACAAATGCAAATGAGATTAGCAAGCAAATGGATCACTCCTAGGATATTAAGCCTAAGTATCAGGAGCACTAGCTCTGATACCAATTAAAAAACACCTAGAGGGGGGGTGAATAGGTGTAAGTGCTAATCTAAGAAACTTAATGCAAACTAAGTGCGCTAAATGCGGAAGCTAATGCAAATCTTGCAACACACTTAATACAATCCACCAAGTGTAGCCGAATTCCCTTGCGAGGCTCTGGACTAACTCCTCTTGATTCCCCTTAAAATGGGTTGAGGTGCTATGTGAAGCTCTTGTTGGATGAGTATAAGTTAGGCACACACACACAAGCAATCCAAGCAATATAAAATGAATTGCAATATAAAAGATGCAAGGCAACACAAGCAATGTATAAGATATGAATGAAAAGATGCTCAACACAAGCAAGTATGATATGATGATGAGTATGATGCTTTGCACAATTATAAGAGAGAGAGTTAGAGAGACAATGGATCAAAACGCAAACACCAAGATTTGTTTCGAGGTTCGAGCACCTTGCTCTACATCCCCGCCTACACCACCGTGTAGGATTTCCACTATCTCAACTCCCACCGAGGGAACCTCTACCGAAGAGGATTTCTTACAACACAAGGAGTACCTAACTCCTCTCTCAATACAACAACCTCCACCGAGGCCAACAACCAACAACAATCAATCCACACACCTCTACCGAAGAGGCTCACAACCAAACTCCACCTCTACCGAAGAGGGAGCAAACCAATACCACTCCGATCACCTCTACCGAAGAGGGATACAACAAATAAAGGAGGGTTTACAACAAGTGGTTCAAAAACCACAAACTCTCTTTTTCTTTCTTTTTCCACAAAACAAAGATCCTAATAGTTTAGGATAGTAGATAGCTCAAGTGTGGAAAACTAGGTGTTTGGAAAACTAGCAACAAAGAAAATCACTTGGGAAAATCCTTCCAAAAGATATAGAATGGAAACCAAGACAAATCTCCCAAAATATTCTTTTCTTTGATTTTTCCAAAAACCTAAAACAATAAAGATTGAAGAATTAAAGCCCCAAACACTTTTGAAAACTTGTTTTAAAACCTCTAGAAACCAGAAATTTTTCTCCTTAAAAAACTTAGCCAAAATCCCAAAGAGATGGGGTTTATATAGCCCCTATACAAAACTAGCCGTTAGGCTGATGTGGCAGTTCTGACAGCCACCGGTCGACCGGTCCGGTCGACCGCCAACGGTCAAAAATGTGACCGTTGGGCACAAGCGGTCGACCGGCCCGGTCGACCGAAAAATCCCGAGAGCAGAGCTCTCACCTCGGTCGACCGACCCGGTCGACCGGTTCTGTGCTTAACAGACGTGCACATCTGTGCACATCGGTCGACCGGATCGGTCGACCGGCCCTTTGGTGCGGTCGACCGGCACGGTCGACCGACCAGCCTGTCAGCCCAAAAACCAGGTCAGAATTTAGGGAAAAATATTTTACAAAAATCTTTTATCATTTCTGAAAATTCCATAAAACTTGTTTTATCATTTTATGTTAAAACATAAACATGTGTAAAAATTTCAAGACAATATATCAACATATCAATTCATTTTTGTGTCTTGCAAATTTTATCAAAAACAAAAACCGGTATCTTTATCAAACTTGATTTTTCCAAAACATGAATAGGGATATCAAAATAAGTTTGTTTACCAAGTTAAAGCATGTATGTATAAATAGAAAACATCTACTATACATATACCATATGTAAACTTGTTTTGATCTATTATTCATGAAAACCAAATATCAAATCATAAAACGTGTGTGTTTTGTGTTCACTTGAGCATATCAACTAAACTAAGCTTTACAAATGGATCTAAAACACAAACTCTAAACTAGATACCTAAGTCTTCTTGTCGATCTACCATCTTCAAGTAGACTCGGTCCAAACTCCGTGATTCTCCAAGTGCAAAGGTATAATCTTTAAGCTTTGGCACCGGAATCATCATGAATAGCTTCTAATCATCTTGTTGAAGCTAATCACCAACTAATATCCTGTTAATGATCTGAAACTTAGAAACACAAGAATATTAGTAAATATAACTACATGAGTGTTGATCATCATCAAAACTAGAGTGGAAGGCCATTGGGCCAACAGATGTTTGGTGTGCTCTACGCAGACTTGGTAGGACCGTCAGTGGAAGACAGGAAGACTAGATAGAGCTAGTCAGTTGGAGAGTCAGTGTTGGCTCGTGAGGAAGTCTTCATGAGGTCGTGAAGTTGCGGAGTAGAAGCCATGTTGGTGATCGGCATGTATGAAAATTCTCCTAAGGTGAAGTGCAAGGAAGGCATGTGCGATGTTTTCTAGTGGACAGCTGAGCTATAGATTCCAAGACGAGATCGTGTGTCGATTTCGCCGAGATCGTGTGTCGATTTCGTTCGGTGCGCGCAAGCTGAGATTGTGTGTCGATTTCACCGAGATCGTGTGTCGATTTCGCCAGGTGATAGACTGGGGTATGTTGGAGATCGGCTGAGATTTTTTGGAAAAATCTTCGCCGAGGTGGAGAATTGTTGGAAAGAGAGAGGGTTATTGCTGAGGAAGTCGAAGAGGATCGTCGAGGGTCGTCGAGTGATCGCCAAGGAGGTCGATGACAAAAGGACGAAGGAAGAAGCAGCAGCACAGCAGCAGAAAAGTAGCAGGTGCAGGTGATCGGTCGACCGGCCCGGTCGATCGCCCGCAGTATCAGAAGTTCGGTCGACCGGGCGGTCGACCGAGTCGACTGACTGTAAACACCTAACTCTCTGTTGGGCACCCGGTCGACCGACCGGTCGACCGGTGGAAGGGGTCGGTCGACCGCCCGGTCGACCGACAGTCGGGTGCGGGTAATTTCTGCTGATTCGGAAATCTGTTGTATTTAAGGGCTGTTGTTGGTTTCTAGGGAAAGCATCAGAATAAGGATCTGAAGGCTGGGTTTGTGCTGGAGCTTTCTTGCAATCAAAGAGGCTGCTAGCAATTGTAATCATCTTCCAAGTAAATTAATCTCTCTTTTTGATTGCCCCGGGGACGTAGGCATTGAGGCTGAACCTCGTCAGATTGTTTGTTTGCGTGTGTGCTTTCTTCTGGTGATTGTTTTGTACTGTTTGGGTTTGTTCTTCGTGCTTGGGAGATTCAGGAGATCCTCATCAGGTTGTTGTCGTAGGCACAACACATACTTATATTGAACCAAGAGAGCTATTGAAGCACCTCAACTCATAATTTAGAGGAATCATGAGGAGAAGTTCCAGACCCTTCACGGAGAATTCGGACTCACTCTTGGTTATACATTGTGTGTTAGGCTAAAAATTTTAATTCCACATTATTTGTCACTAGGTTAGCACTACACCTATTTACCCCCCCCCCCCCCCCCTCTAGGTATATTTTTCAGATCCTGCAAGATCAACTCTGAGCCGCAATTCCTACAACACGATCACTCAATATCAACTCGGAGCCTCAATTCGTACAATCACGATCCAGCAAGATCGACCGGCGGCTCAACTCCTACAACCAACTTTCTCACTCTAGGTATAACAACACAAAGAACACGAATTTGTCATCTTCCTTTGATCACTGAAACTCTCACAAAAGCACAAATCCTATAGCTATAGATTGAGAATTTGAGGATTCAAGCTTATGTGTGAGAAACTAAAGAGATTTGAGTAGAAAGGCTTTATAAACTTTGTGGATTTTCTCTTAGAGATTTGGAATGAAAAGGTTCTGTAAAATTCGTGTAAAGTGGTGTCAAACTTTGTAAATCTTGAGTAAAAATTCTCAACAAACAATTAGATTTATAGCAAAACAAATTAAAAATATTTTTAAAAATCAGCAGAGAAAAGTCAACTAGCTGTCGAAAAAGGGCGCAAAATTTTCGATATGTAATGGTCAAACAGCTATATTTTAAAACTCAGAAGTTCATTTTCGAAAGCTAAGTATTAGCTATTGAAAGCACTTTCGACAGGGCTAAGTTTTTAAAGGGAAAACTGTGAAAAATGGATCAGTTCTGTGAAACTTTGAACTTTCTGGAAAATGCTTTCGAAAATGGATTTTGAGCTGTTGAAAGTTGTTTTCGACAGTTAGTGAAAAACATAAAGATAACTATCAAAGTTAGTCAGTTCTACAATCAACTGAGTTCACTGGAAAGCGCTATTGAAAAACACGGAGCTGTCGAAAATTGTTCATCTCAAACTCATATTTGTGCACGCGTGCCCGTTTTCGAAAGCTATTGATAGAGCTGTCAAAAATGGTTAAGCTTTTCTTACATTTTTCAAAACTTGATTTAAGTAAATTTTAACTTTTTAAATCAAACAAAAATAATTTATTTAAAACTCTTTTGAGCACTAATATGTGTGGATTAACTCCACTACATATTTTGAACAATAAAACTCATTTTTGAGATTTAATACTCTCTAAAATCAGATTTTTCACTAAAAATGAATAATTGAGCTTGAACCTGCACAAAAAATGTAAAGTTTAGAAACATGCTAGGTTGCTCAATTCTACCACTATAACAAGTGGCTATGTGGGTCGTGATCCCCAAGAAGGGACTTGCGATGGAAGCTTTTAATAATTCTTTTTAAGTTACTTAAAACGGTTTAAAACATTTCTTCTTAGTTTTAAAAGAAAGGAAAAGTGTTAATGTTAGAAGAAGAGAAAAGAAGATCGAAGAAGATGGTGTTATTATTTAATTAAAAGAAGAACTATGTTAAATGAGAAAGAATGGAAAAGAAATAGGAAAAAGTGTAGGCTTTAAAATCGTGTTTTTAAACTAAGAAATGAAATGAATGAAAGAAAGAAAACTTACCTATTGTGGATGAATGCATATCTTGAACCATTTGAGAAGATTTACCTCAAATAAAAGTGTTGCAGAACAAGAGAAGAAACAAAAAAACGATCTACTAGTTTAAGTAATGATGAAAAAGAGGAGGAACATTATATTGTTTGTCACTCACAATACAAATCACTTAGAAGAGAATTACACGCGGTGTCACTCTAAATACAATTCATCTTCTCATTCTCTCATGAAACTTTCTCTAAACTAAGCTATAAACAAAATATAAAATTATATTTAAATTAAAAAAAATCTAAGCTAAGTTAGAACAAAAACCTAGCTCAAGCGTTCTCTCTGCAAGCCCTTTTGCCTCTGATTTTGTAGGTATTTAAATGGGTAGGGAAGAGCACGTTTGAGGATGAGACCAAATCGTTTGCCCATAGGTGTCCGAGTTTGTTATTAATAATTTGGAGAATTCATTTGTTACGCGTAAAAAAAAAGAAAAAAATAATAGAAAAGGAGAGAAAAGAAGAAGAAGATCCTTAAGTTAATAAATGATCCTATACCATGTGTATATATCACAGCAGAACTTGGTGGCTTGGCAAAAGAAATAAATACAATAATTATTATTTTCCCTTTTAAGGGAAAACTCATCAGTTTTACCTTACAGCAATTAATGGACTTTACAAATTTCAGGATACCTATGTCTAAAATTCTGTTTTACTTGGGAGATATCTGTCAAACTCAATAACAGAATTTTTAAACTGAAAATGATAGCAACTAATTTGATATATTTCTTTTGTGAATTAGGTGGAATTATTAGAATTGTGAACAGTAGATCAAACTGGCATAAACTGAGAAAATCATTTGATTGTAATAAAAGCAATAAACAGAGTACAAAAATGTTGGCATCATCACAAAGGCTGATTTCTGCCACAAATGCAACCAGGCAAAGGATTCGCATAAAAGTTCTCTTCTTCCTTTGGATTTTCCCCTGCTCGCCTCTCGTAAGGACCCCCATTCATACGAGCATGGTGTTGCTTCACCTCATCTTGAAACTCCGATTCATCAATCTCACCGTTATCCAGCTGATCAATCAGTTCGACAAACCTTTTCCTATAAAAAGAAACCAGAGAAAATAGTTCAACACGAATCAACAAACAGATGGTGGAGATAGAATGAACATGTTGGATGTGTGCAACATACCTGTCGGGTACAATGGTCTTTCGAAAACCTTGGTATCTTCTATGGCCCTGCACTGCTTTCGCCATGTTCCCGTTGTGAGTGTAGATGAAAACATCGCTGTTGAGGGACACGATGTAGTCCAGAGCGGCGAGCTGGTTGTTTAACGCCTTCATTGCCCCAAGCTCCGAAGGTGTGGTTAGATCATGGTGCGTGTAAATGTTGGAATACTCTTCCATGAGAACATCCATACTGTTTGTCCCATAAATCTCTCCTGCTGCAATGTAGATGACTGTGGTGCTTGGATATCCCATGGCCTTGAGAAAAGCAGCAGTCTCTCGAGGAGTCATTGGGCACCGCCCTTGTCTTCGTCTCTCTTTGCTATCGATCTCTTCTCCTTCCAATGGTCTACATTTTGTCTGATGAGTCGTAGCTCTTCTGCTTGGTTTGGAGTCAGACCGTGATTGCAGCCAGTGAAGGCAAGCATGTCCTTCTCATACCTTAGATGAAGAGCAACATAGTGATTGCTTTTAGCTCTCAGCCTGGCAATGATCATCTTTCCGAGCTCTGCGATTTTAGGTGAGAAACGAAGCGCTTCATAACATGCTCGACAGCGTAGCTTCTGAATTGGGGATGGAAGACCATTGTTAGAAAGTCGAGAATCTGTGTGACTGAACTTGACAACCTTCCTCTCCTTCAAAATCTTCGAAAGTTTTCTGTAATAATAAGCCTTGGACCAAGAGACTGGCCTCACAGCATGGGCATTGATTGCTTCATACTGGGCTGGCAGACGATCAACTATCTGAATGTCATTTTTCAGAGTATTGCCGAAGTGATTTACATCAAATATGTCTTTAAATTCACTGCAGAAACATTGTTGAAACTGTATCAGGATCAAAATTCAGAATTAATTCTCTCTGAAACAGGCTCTAGCAAAAAATTTCATACCTGTGATCCATCCAGTATGAGCTATGATCTAAATAAGGGAGAACTAGCGTCGCGTTCATCAATTTAGCCACTGCAACCATGTCACATATCTGCATTCGAGTAATTAAAATCTTTTAATCACAATTGCTTTGTTTAGGAAATGAGACGTGAATATTGTTATGGGATCAAGTGTGTTACCCCCATCTTCATTTGATTCAAACCTCCATTGGTCTGAACTACAAGATATCCGTTTGTTGCTGTGTGCGGCATCGCTGAAATATAATTTGCCAAAGTTAGAAAATATTTCAGAAATTTGGCGTAATAAGTAGAAAAAAGAATGAAAGAGGATCATATGTAATCTTACATTCTCTTTGTTGTGGACTTTGGATGCATTGACGATAACCTTTACTGTCTGCTTTGGTCCATACTTTTGAGTCCTGAGAAGTGATAATCAGTGATGGAAGAATTTGTTAGACTCAATGTATAATTGCCCAATATGGCACCTAGTTTTGTTTTGTTTTTTATTTTTTTTAATTTGAAATTGGAAATATTACATAAAGAGAAAATTGTAAATGTCCTGAAAACAAATCAAGTTTTTGTGCATGATCTATAAATAAATCTATAATAATAAATACTCATAAAGCAAAGCCCCAGTTTTGCTCACGCAAGTATTATGTAACAATTTAATTAGATATATTTTCTATTAGAATCTATCTAATTGAAAAGGAAACAATAAAATTAGTATCGGTATAATTAGAATCATAATGAAATATTATTCTATTAAGAATCTTAGGAAAAAAAGTTTCCTTTTAAAGTTACTCATAAAATTAAATATCTGAAATTTCTATTGGAACTAATTAAAAAAGAAATAATAAAATTATTCAAGAATTATTTAAGATTAAACCTATTTAGGATTAAAAAGAAAATAATATAATTAGTCTAGAATTATAATAAAATTAGTCTCGAACTAGAAAAGTGGACGTAAATAGCTTTCATCACGTAAAAATCTAAAAATAATATGAATAACGAACGAACCATAAAATTTGTCTGCTCTTTATCTTCATCGACTCTCTTGTTCACCAAAATATTCACTGAGAGTGTTGGCTCAGGCTCAATATAATCCCTCTGAAGCTTCCAGTGGACAGAAATCAGTAAGAATAAAAGTAGAACCAGCACGGACCCAAGCAGTAAGCTTGCCTGCCTCCTGAGAATTTTTGCATCCTCTGATCTCTTCTTCTTGCTCGAAGTTGGACTCTCGATTCTGATTCTAGTGGCTGCAGCCATTGAGCTACGGGAGTGAAAATTTGTAGGAAGAATAAATTGTGTGCGCAGCATATATATATATAAAGGAAACTAATCCTATAGTTAAAATTCTAATCCTAGTCGTAATATGTTTAGTTTCTCAGTTTCCTACTAAAATTTGTTTTTGGCAAATTAAAATTCCAGTCCGAGTTGTAATATAATTAGATCGCCAGTTTCCTAATGCAGCTCATAATCTACTCTGTTTAGGACACAAGCATTAGAAATAATTAGAATATTTCCATCAAAGAAAAAAGAAACAATTACAATATTACAATATTATACCCCTCTTGCAATTAGAAATAAAATGCTTGACAATAAAAAAGAAAACAGAAAAGATCGCACAGAAATTTATGCGAAGCAACATCCCGTCTTCAAATATTCACTCGATTCGTATGTAAAATTTTTATGGACTCGCAGTAGAAACAAGCAACGATTACAATCACACTTAAATCATAATACAAGAGAGACATGTAGGAAATTTTCCACACGTTCAACCACTCCAAACAGCAACAGAAGTTGAAGGACTTGTTCCGATGAGACATGGTGATATGTGTGACGGGCACAACACAGATTGTGTGCGGCTCACAGATGACCCTTGCCGTGGGGATGATGGGAGGCCGGTCGGCAATAACTTCTGACGAGAACCTGTTGAGCAGATATGAATCGGCGAAATAGGCAGGCGTGCACTGATACGCCTGCGTGTTGTAGAGCTGGACCCCCTGGCTTTGTGGAATACCTCATCAGGAACCGATGCAGCACCGCTGCTCGCACTAACCATGCGATTTGAAAGTGTTCTCCTGCACTAAGATTCAGCATGTCATCATTGATGTTTGTGCCAAATTTCTATGTTTTGTTTGAAACATCATTTGTAATGGTGTAATCAAATTTCTGCAGAAATCCAATGATAAGCCAAAAGTATGGATTCTGGGTAATTATGTCTGGTGCTGCCACAAGCATGCACCTATTTGATAATATCTTCAGAGCAACCAATCCTACTTACTAGAAGATTCATACCACAATCGTCTGCATTTTCTATCAGCTATCAGATATGATTATTTGAGTACAACAGAAATATCTTATGAACAAACTTGTGCATGAGCCAGGGAAATTCTAACATATTGAGCAAAGATCGCCTCAGGATGCTTTTGAAGCAAAAAATTTATGTTTCCGAGGACGGACATGCAAGCAGATTTGGTTTCCAACTTGCTATTTTTATTTTATTTTGTTTTAGAATCACTGCCATAAGATTAGCAGCATGTTATGAGAGCATAAGCCTAAGTCTGTTATCTAACCAATCACGATCCAGGAGTAACAAAAAAAAAAATCCCAGGACATATATTTCACCTTTGATCATCTAGCATTGTAATTATCCTGCTTACAATGTTTCTTGTGAGCAGAGAACCTTGTCCATCACATGTCCGGCATTTTATTAACCCACGAGAGCCACACACTACACATGGTAGCATTCCTTGCCATTGCACATATTGCACCTGCAAAACACAAAATACAGGGTACATAAGTACACATGCGACACTGGTGTAACGTCTATCTATATAAATAAAAGCAATCAAATAGTTTTGCTGCTTCACATTGTATCAGATCCATCTCGGTGAGCTATCAATCCCCTCCCGTAACATACAGAACATTGGCTCATCTGATTTGCCCTGTAAAGACCAGGTTCTTGACCAACATTACAAGTAGGAAGGGATTTCTTCTCGACCCTGACAATGTTGGAATATCAAATAAGAATATCTTTTATGATATTAATTTTGGAAGTAGAAAAGACACCATAAGGTGAAGAAATGAAGAGTCATCATCATCAATTAGGAGAAATGAAGAGTCATCTAATTGAAAGAAATACAGAGTCATCATCATCAATTAGAAGGAATGAAGAGTCATCATCAATTTGGAGAAATCAAAAGTTACCACGAAATGCATTATTGTTATTTTTTATGGCATTAAGTAGATGGTTGATATTCTTTTAAGTTTTTTTCTTTGAAGCTTATAAAAGGCTAGTGTACCTCTTTATTTTTTCAAGCAAGTAAGCAAGAAAGAAAACTTGAATAAGATCCATTCTCCACTTAAAATTTTAGATTATAGTATATTAGTCCGTAGACTAGTTTATAACAATTGGTATCAGAGCCAATTCAATTTCTTTTCCATTTTCTCTTCTCCTCATGGCCTCCACCAACAATCTCATCAATCCACAAGTACCCAAGTTATTGAAAGATAACTATGAGAGTTGGTCAATTCAGATGAAAGATCTATTTTCTCAAGAGTTGTGAGAGCAAATCTTTGATGGGTTTAAGGAACCCACACCGGAGGTAGAAGCCGTTTACACCGTCGAAGAGAAGAAAGCTCTTAGAGAGTAAAGAAAGAAGGATAGTAAGACTCGTTTTGTACTCTATCAAGGGTTGGACGAGTCTACCTTCGAGAGAGTTGCCAAAGTAACGACAAGCAAGGAAGTATGGGAAATCCTTGCTACCATCTACAAAGGAGTCGAGCGGATGACACGAATTTGCCTCCAAACTTTGAGGGGCGATGAAGCCGCTCAAATGAAAGATGAAGAAAAAATCTTCGATTATTATTCATGATTACTTTTAATTGTGAATAAAATGAGAAGAAATAGAGAGAAGATGGAGGATATCCGAGTGATGGAGAAATTGCTCTGATCCCTCACATCAAAGTTTGAGCACGTTGTGGCGACAATTGAGGAGTCCAAGAATTTGGAGGAGATCTCAATAGAGGAGCTTTTGGGATCTCTCCAAATTCATGAGTAACGCATGTAAAAGAAGACCAGTTTCATAGTTTTGGAACAAGTATTAGAGTCAAAGCTGACTCTAAATGATCGAGGCTCACATAGTAGAGATCGTGGTTGTGGTACAGGTAGGGGACATGGTCCCCAACAATGAACCACTCAAAATCAAGTGGAGTTCCAAAGCTTCAGAGGTCGAGGACGAAGCAATCGGGGAAGATTTACATCTGGACGTGGAAACAACAAGAACATCCAATGCTATAACTGTCAAAAATTTGGACACTATGCCTCGGATTGCTGGCACAGAACTGAAGATCTTACCAATCTAGCCAAAGCAACAAATGATGTGGGTAATAACTTTACTCTTCTTCTTACTCATGATGATTCAAGTGATCAGAATGATGTTTGGTACCTTGACTCGGGTACTAGCACCACATGTGCGGGAAGAAAGAACTTTTCATAGAACTCGTAGAAGGAGTTCATGGAAGTGTGAGCTTGGGAGATTCTTTAAAACTCCCTGTTGAAGGCAAAGGGAAGATCAAAATCTACCAAAAGGATGGTAAGCCTGAGTATATTTCTGATGTTTATTATATTCCTAACATGAAAAGTAATATTCTCAGCATCAGTCAATTACTCGAAAATGGATATAAAGTATATATGGAGAATAACCATCTTTGGTTGAAAAATGCAAAAGGAGGTCTTATAACTTGTGTTAAGATGATAAGGAACCGCGTGTTTTCCTTGCATATAAACACGAAAGTTGAGAAGTTTTTCAAGGATTCATGAAGAATGAGTCATGGAGGTGTCATCTTCGCTTCGGCTATCTAAATTTCAGCAGCCTGAAGCTACTATTTACAGCCGGCATGTACGAGGTTTACCAACAATCGATCCACCAAGTCATATTTGTGAAGTTTGCATAATTGGCAAGCAAGCATGACTTCCTTTTCCCAATGGAAAGTCATGAAGAGCGGAGGCACCATTGCAACTTTTTCATACTGACATCTGCGAACCACTAGATTCCGTCTCTTTAGGAGGTAACAGATATTTTATTACCTTCATTGATGATTTCAGTAGAAAGTTGTGGGTGTACATTCTTAAAGAAAAAGCTGCTGCTTTTATTACCTTCAAGAATTTTAAAGCTCTTGTTGAAGCGGAGAGTGTCCACAAGCTACTCTCCGATCTGATCGAGGTGGTGAGTACACCTCAAATATGTTTCAAGAATATTGCAGGGAGTAAGGCATAAAGAGGCAGTTTATTACTGCCTACATACCACAGTAAAATGGCATCGCAGAAAGAAAGAACCACACTATTCTTGACATGACAAGAACCATGCTGAAAGAAAAGGGGCTGCCGAAGCAGTTTGGGTGGAAGCTGTGGCATGTTCAACTTGCTCAACCGGTGCCCGACGAAGTAAGTGAAGGGCAAGACTCCTCAAGAGGCATGGAGCGGTTACACTCCTAATGTCGCACACCTACAAATTTTTGGGTGTGTTGCACATGCTCAAGTACCTGAAGTCAAAAGGAAGAAGCTTGACAATCATGGAGAAAAATACATTTTCATCGGATATAACGAGGAGCCAAAGGCATACAAGCTTTACAATACACTAACTAAGAAACTAGTAGTTAGTAGAGACGTTTTCTTCAATGAAGCTGAAGTATAGAGTTGGAGCAATGTAGAGACTGTCAAAGAGCAACCCATGGTGAATAAATCAGACGAGCTCCTACATAAGGTTCCACAACCAGCTACACCACCATCTCCTTAACATGCTACACCGTCTCCTGCAAGAGGTTCTCCGTCTTCTGGGGAAGGTAGTAGTAGCGAATCCTCTGTGCAACGAGGTCCCATCAAAATGAGAAGCCTCAGGGAGGTCTATGAGCAGATAGAAGAAGATGGAGCGACTAAGCTCTTCTATTTATATGTTGATCATGAGCCTCTCACTTTCTAAAAGGCTAAGAAAGAAGATTGTTGGCGATCAGCAATGATGGAGGAGATGCATGTCATCCAGAAGAACGACACATGGGAGTTGACAATACTTCCACAAAATCACAAGACAATAGGTGTCAAATGAGTGTACAAGATCAAACGCACAGCAGATGGTGAAGTTGATCGAGTACAAGACGAGGCTTGTAGCAAAAGGCTACAAACAAAATTACGGCATCGATGATCGGGGGAAAACCGTGCACGAAAAGTGTATGTTTTAAAATCAAAATTTAAAGTGTGTATGCTTTGGCTTCCTCGATACTTTCTTTATAGCATAGACTAAAAACGAGTCGAATCCATAAGAACGGGAGGAGATACAAGCTTACACGGTATGTTCACGTGTCTGTTAAGTGTTCTTCAATGTTTGAAAGAATGAAAACAAAACAAAACAAAGAATGAAAAGAGATGTACGGTGAAACACAAAGAAGAGGAAAACATAGAAAAGAATATATTTATGATTTTTTATAGTATTTCTAAAACAAAGTGAAAAAGAAAGAAAACTCATGGATACTAACTACTAATGACTCCACTAACCATGCTAATCTCTTAATGATAGTTCCTCACATGTATCCTTGGCCATCACTAGTCCTTAATTCAAGAGTGTTTCAAAGCATGACTCATGCGATAACTTTCACATTCAAACTCAACACAACAAGTGCAAGCTACATTTAAACCATCAAAACTAAACAAGAGCAAGTATGGAATAAAGTAATGTAAGCTTGTTAGAGAGTTAGGATGTTAGAGTGTTAGAATCCATCATCATGAGCAATCAATGGCTCTTGCAAGAGCAAGGCCAAGTAGAGATTATTAGATTCATGTGGATTATCAAGTAAGAAGTTAGCAAGTTAGTGGTTAGTAGTTAGTTGTCATGAGAAAAAAATTAGCTAAACATGTAAAAGGAGTTAGAGAGAAGAAAATAAAGAGAGGTAAAGAGAGAACCTTTTACAGCTTGTCACCTTCTATTACAAGCACTCTTGCTTTCCATCCATGTACTACTCTCTCCTATTACAAGATCTACAAAAAATAAAAAATACAAAGAGGAAGGAGAAGAACTAACCTAAACTACCCTAAACTACAACATGAAAAAAAACTACACTACTCTTTGGATATCTCCCTAAAGAACCCCAAGGGGGTATTTATAGGCACCAAGAGAAAGGGGCCAGGGGGACAACCTCTGGCCCAAAGCGCTAGCGCGGCCGCACCAGTATGGTCGCGAAAATGCGTGTCTGAAGTGGCGCATGCAGCGCCGCTTGCTGCGTGCAGTAGCTTTGGTCCCCTGTCAGTTGAATGTCCTGGTTTCTGGTTTTTGGCCCCTGATTTTGACGAAATAGCTCTCGAAAGTCAATGGCTATATTTGTAGGCTTTTAATAGCCAATTAAATGGTGGTTCTGGGTCATCTTCTTCATTTCATGCCATGGACCTAGAAACACACAAGAGAGATATTATTAGCAGAATTTAGTATTAAATAAATATGAAGATGTGGTATGAAATATACAGTTTTTAGAGACTAATCACACCCCCATACTTATCTTTTGTTCGTCCTGAAAATAAAAAACTAAGAAGATTATTACACCACTTTCGCAGGTGACGCGATTGCACTGAGCATGCGCAACAAGCCGTTAAACCTCTAGGTTTCCCCTATGGGAAGAGTTTTGTCTCATGAGGGTGTTCAGCGGATTACACCCACAAAATTCATAACAAAAGAAATCAAATGTCAGTATTTTAAAAAACGTATTTTGAAATAGAGAAAAATGTTGAAGTATTTTTGCGAAAATTTAAGTGATCCAAAGTCATAGGTTAACCAGAAATTATTCTTCCTTAAATTAAGTTGAAATAAAAAATCTTGTTATAAATTAAATGTAAGAATTTAAAATTGAATCGACTCTTTGAACTTTCATAAAACTCTTAGAACATATGCACTTAGTGAACTGTGAAGATTTTTGAGATATTGACTCAAACTTTCATGCATTCATTTGTGTATATTTTTTTCCTTTTTTTTTTTCCTTCCCTTAGTTTTCTTAGCTTTCTTATTTACCTGGGTAGTGAGCCTTTAGCCGGTGACTCCCAAACCAGATAGTTTTAGGGCACCAGATGAGAAAAATCCCTCGGACTTAAGGACTCGAGTAAACAAGGCCACAAAAGTAAAGGGGATTATTTTGTTTTTCTCCACCATTTTAGGTGTGAATATCCTGAGGCATAATTACCCAACTTCATTAAGTGATTTTTATTGTCATCGTTTCATTATATATATATATATATATATATATATATATATATATATATATATATATATATATATATATATATATATATATATATATATATTATGGCATTTTCAGTCTTTGTTTCAATCCCAAAAAATTGTGTAAGTGTGGAGTGCATATATCTAAGGCAAAAAAATTCAAGATCAAATTATCTTTCCAATCATACTTTCTTAACCTAAAATTTAAACAATATATATTATTTTATCTCGGTTTAAAAATTCATGATTTTAGGTCTTCCTGATTCCTAAGATAATCTTAATTTTCTTAAAATAAAGTAAATTATTTCCCTTATGTCAAAAAGGTTTGTAAAAAGAAAAGAAAAGAGTTCTTATACAAAAGAAAATTTTAAAAAGTTCCTAAAAAGAAGTGTAAAAGAAAGAAAATGTAAAACTAAGTATGTTAGTAAAGCCTCCCCCACACTTATCTCATGCATTGTCCTCAATGCATCGTGAATGTGTATATGCATAAAACAAATGAGAAGAGAGGGAAAATTAACTCATGGTGGTGGCTCCGGTGGTGGTCTGATTGGGCCAATTATTGCTACCCAATCAAGATAATGTGGTGGCTCATGGAATTCACCTTTATTAACCTCTTTTGTATTAACATATTTACAATCCCCAATATTAATAGGATCATGCAAGATCTTATCATGAAAATATTCCCTTTATATGACCAATCTTGGAAGATCATCACTGAGTTATTATGGTCAATACCTTGGTCCAACAATAGAATGTGATTTTGTGGAATGGATGATTTGAATTTTGAAATGAAAAATTCGGGAACCAATACTAACTCCAAAAAATTAACTTTGGGTTTGAGTGTCGGTTTAGATTCAAGAGTTGAGTCCAAATCAAAAAATTTAATTTCACATTCTATTCCCATCAATGAAATGTGACTATCTAAAAAAATGGTTCAATTTCAAAATCCATGGATACAGGAATTAATGTTGGCTTGGGCAATGGGTCGAACTTGGGTAAGGATGCCGGAGTCAACATAAACTCAAAGATTAGAATTGAATCACAAAGTGGTGGGTCTGGTTCACATTCATAATCAAATTCAATTTTATTACAATGAAAACTTGCCAATTTGTCAATGGGTTGATATTGATGAGGTTTAAGTTCTTGTAGTGAAATTGATTCTTGGTCAAAGTCGTCAAGATTTCATGATTCTTGATTTTCATGAATATGATTAGAAGTGTTAGGAATAGTCAAAGATTGGGTAGGGAGAGTTTTCTTATTCCTACACATATTTTTCAATCGACTAAGTCTAGCTTCTATCATATTGAAAGGGTCGCTTTGGAATTGAATCACGGATTCCGTACTCTTTTCTAAGTCGGTATGTTCTTCTTGCTGTGGGACTTGAAAAATACAGTAAGGATCTTGGATTTGAAAACTTTGATGGGATTTTGAGTCTTCAAGATTTTGAATTCGTCGCTCGAGTTCATCTAAGGCTTCCATCCTCCTTTTCCAGTCAATTGGTTCTTTTAATGGTTGTTCGGGAAAAGGAGTATATGAAGCTGGATGTTGGTAAGGTGGTTGACCATAATACTCGGGGGAGTTGTATCCCCACTAACTCAATGAAGAGTGGTAATAATTATTCCAGTTTTGCTCATAGTATTAGGACTGGGGCACATATTGAGTCGGATAATCTCAATTTGGCATATATGATTAGTTCATGTTGTACATAGCCAGGTCAAAGTTATCCGAGTCAAACGAGGTCGGGGTGAAATATGATTGATATTTGAATTGAAAAAATTGTTGTTGTTGAAATTCATATCACATTTATAAAAAAAAAAAGAAAAACAAACAAACAAACAAATAAAGAAAAAGAAAAAGAAAATAAGCCTATGCTAGGGTTGACTTAGACCAAGACGACTCTTCACTGGTTAGACTGTGTACGAGGAGTACATTGTTGGAATCTGATTACGAGTTAATCGGCCAGGTAAGAATAACATCAGTGGGAGGTATCCGTGACGGAGCAACGGGCCTAATTATGTCAAATCACTGTTCTTTGAGGTTTCGCCTCTCAATCTCTAACCTTAAACACCGATTTGACAAGAGTCTAACTCTAACAACTTCGCCCTTAGGTCAATCTCCTAAATGAGTCCGAGATGTCCCTAGGGGCCAACGTCTTGCAATTTTTACTAAGGCTTGGGTTGTGTGAGTGGGGAGGTGATTTTTGGATTAAGGGAGGGTAATGACTTCCCCACCTTATGTTGTATTGGGTTTTGCCCTTAAGTTCAGCTCGTTCAAGTGTGCAATATAGATAAGAATGAACACCAAAGAAAGTATATCACCCACGTGTTTGTCCTAAGTATATGCAATGCAATATGTACGCCTCCGTAAAGATCACACAACATAAGAACAAAATACAGTATATTGGAATAAAAATTGACATGTGCCTAGATGCAAATGTCTAAACTGTTTTAAAGCATCCAATTTTCTTATTTTAGTTCCTAAATTATTATAGTATACAGGCAACAAAAATTAGCAACAGAAAATAATAATATATAAGAATTTACTCAACCACACAAAAACAAGTGTGGACTTTCTGCAATACTAAAAATTTGACCTGCACACCAAAAACAAAGAAGAAAAAGTTAACAAAAACGTGAAATCAAACCGTTTCCATCCTCGGCAACTGCGTCAAAATTTGATCAGGGGAAACTGCGCACGAAAATTGTATGTTTTGAAATTAAAATTTAAAGTGTGTGTGATTTGGCTTCCTTAATACTTCTGTTATAGCATAGAGGCTAAAACAAGTCAAATCCATAAGAATGGGAGGAGATACAAGCTTACACGGTATGTTCACGTGTCTTTTAAGTGTTCTTCAATCTTTGAAAGAATGAAAAGAAAATAAAACAAAGAATGAAAAGAGAAGTACGGTGAAACACAAAGAGGAGGAAAACATAGAAAAGAATATATTTGTGATTTTTGATAGTATTTCTAAAATGAAGTGAAAAGAAAGAAAACTTATGGCTACAACTACTAATGGCTCTACTAACCATGCTAATCTCTTAGTGATAGTTGCCTCACATGTATCCTTGGCCATCACTAGTCCTTGATTCAAGAGCGTTTCAAAGAATGACCCATGCGATAACTTTCACATTCAAACTCAACACAACAAGTGCAAGTTACATTTAAATCATCAAAACTAAATAAGAGCAAGCATGGAATAAAGTAATGTTAGTTTGTTAGAGTGTTAGGATGTTAGAGTGTTAGGATGCATCATCATGAGCAATCAATGGCTCTTGCAAGAGCAAGGCCAAGTGGAGGTTATTAGATTCATGTGGATTATCAAGTAAGAAGTTAGCAAGTTAGTGGTTAGTAGTTAGTTGTTATGAGAAAAAATTAGTTAAACATGTAAAAAGAGTTAGAGAGAAGAAAACAAAGAGAGGTAAAGAGAGAACCTTTCATAGCATGTCACCTTCTATTACAAGCACTCTTACTTTTCACCCATGTACTACTCTCTCTCCTATTACAAGATCTACAAAAAATGAAAAATACGAGGGAGCAGAAGAACTAACCTAAATTATCCTAAACTACAACATGGATAAAAAACTACACTATTCTCTAGATATCTCCCTGAAGAACCCCCAAGGGGGTATCTACAGGCACCAGGGAAAGGGGGCCAGCAGGACAACCTCTGTCCCAAAACGCTGGCGCAGCAGCGCCAGTACGGTTGCGAAAACGCAGCCAGAGCCGCGTTTTTGCGGCTATACTGAAGTGGCGCTCGCAGCGCCACCTGCTGCGTGCAGTCGTTTCGGTCCCCTGTCAGTTGGATGTCCTGGTTTCTTATTTTGGGCCCCTAGTTTTAACGAAACAGCTCTCAAAGTCAATGACTATATTTGTAGGCTTTTAATCACCAATTAAATGGTGATTTTTGATCTTCTTCTTCATTTCATGCCATGGACCTAGAAACACACAAGAGAGATATTATTAGCAGAATTTAATATTAAACAAATGTGAAGATGTAAGAAATATGCAGTTTTTAGAGACTAATCAATCGACTATGAAGAAGTCTTTGCACCAATTGTCCGATTGGACACGGTGAGACTATAAATTTCACTTGCAGCTCATCATAGGTGGAAGATATATCATCTAGATGTCAAGTCAGCATTTCTCAATGATATTCTTGAAGAAGAGGTGTATGAACAACAACTAAAAAGTTTTCTGATAAAAAGGCAAGAAGACAAAGTATATCACCTAAAGAAAGCCTTGTACGGCTTAAAGCAGGCACCACGGACATGGAATGCCCAAATTGATGGTTATCTTCATCAAAATGGCTTCACCAAATATCCTATAAGCATGTCATCTACATGAAGAGGAGCCATCAAGACAAATTTTAATAATTTGTCTTTATGTTGATGACTTGTTATACACAGGAAGTAGCGTCGAGATAATTGCTGAATTCAAGGTGGCGATGTTCAATGAATTTTAGATGACAGACAATGGATTGATGTCCTATTTCTTAGTATCGAAGTGAAGCAATAACAAGATGGGATATTTATATCTCAAAAGAAGTACATGAAGGAGATCTTGGAGAAAATCAAGATGAGTAACTGCAACCCAGTGAACACCCCAATAGCCACAAGAATGAAGCTATCAAGAGAAGAAAATGGAGATTTTGTAGACTCGACTCTTTTCAAAAGCCTAGTTGGTAGCCTGAGGTACTTGACGATCACAAGGCCCAATATTGTTTATAGAGTCAGACTTGTGAGTCGCTATATGGAGACACCGAAAGAGTCTTCTTGGCTAGCTACAAAGAGGATTCTAAGGTATATCAAAGGCACACTCAACCTTATTCTATTTTATACTTATGGTGAAACTGTAGAGTTAGTAGGCTATTTAGATAGCGATTGGGAAGCTGACCAAGATGAGAGGAAAAGCACCACTGGCTATGTCTTCTATCTTGTTTCAACTGTATTTTCATGGACCTTAAAGAAGTAAAGAGTTGTGGCTTTATCTTCATGTGAAGCAGAGTATGTGGCAGCTTCATCTACTTTATGTGAGCTATTTGGTCGCAGAACATCTTAAAGGAGTTGGATCCTTCACAAAAAGAAGTGACTGTAATATTTATAGACAATAAAACAGCCATCCAACTTGTAAAGAACCCAGTACATCATGGGAGGAGCAAACATATAGATACACGGTTTCATTTTCTCAGAGGCCATGTAAAGCAGAAAACCGTGGAGCTAGAGTATTGTCATACTATGGAGCAAGTACCAGATATTTTCACTAAGCCATTACCAATTGAACCTTTCAGAAGGCTAAAAGAAATGCTCGGTCTGAAAATATTTTGATTTGAGGGGGTGTTGGAATATCAAATAAAAATATCTTTTATGATATTAACTTTGGAAGTAGAAAAGACACCATAAGGTGAAGAAATGAAAAGTCAAAATCATCAATTAGGAGAATGAAGAGTCATCATCAATTGAAAGAAATGAGAGTCATCATCATCAATTAGAAGGAATGAAGAGCCATCATCAATTTGGAGAAATCAAAAGTCACATGAATTGGAGAAGTTAAAGAGTCATATATGCATTATTGTCATTTGTTTATGGTATTAAGTAGATGGTTGGTATTCTTATAAGTTTTTTCTTTGAAGCCTATAAAAGGCTAGTGTAGCTCTTTGTTTTTTCAAGCAAGAAAGAGAAAGAAAAGTTGAATAAGATCCATTTTCTACTTAAAATTTTAGATTATACTATATTAGTCCGTAGACTAGTATACAACAGACAACCTGTCAGTTTTTGAGTGTGCAAGCATTCGGACATTAATAAACAGAGGGATGCAGATGATTAGGAAAAAAAGCTGACATGAAAATTTGGTAGCGAATTATATATAAGATAGTGCGATAAAGTGGAAAATTAAGAAAAGTGTGCAAAAATCCATATGATACAGACCAAAACATAAGATGTGAAGTTTATGATGTGCAGAGAGAAAAAATATAAGCTAAACTATATGTGAAATTGAAAGAAATGAGATAAAATGGTAAACATAGGTGGAACACAGGCACATGGAAACATGTGGTTATGATCCATTCACAACATTAGAATCAAGAGTACACTGTAGTGTACTAGTTCCATGTTTCCATCTCCCTTCTCCCTCTTCTCTTTCTTTGTATCATTTCCTCTAGTCTCAGAAGATCAACCATATCTAGTCCATAGATAACTGCTCCTAGACATCAGCAATATATTCATCAATTTTATAGAGCTTTATGCATTACTAAATATTGTTGTAAACTGATCAAAATGTTAAAGTGAGACAAGTATAAGAACAGATTTACTGTATGGATTTGAATGCCAAGACAGAAGAAGGACCCTATATGCTCGAAAAATCAAAATTTCAAATGTCTGGATGCAATTTACACAGCAATGCGGTCCAAGAGATATCTCACATGACTTAATAACGAAAAAATGAATGCATAATTGCATATGCAGCAAACTTAAGTTTGGTGTGATTAATGCTCGTGCACCTAAAACAATAAAATGCTCATTGTTTATGTTCATCTCAAAGAATATTTTAGGAAATTAAAAGTTCTTATTCTAAAGGCAGTTCCGTGATGTTTGTCGGGAACAAATCCCATCTGAACTCAATAGTGTCACAAGACCCCATGCAAACATTTCAGAATATGCATGGCTATTAACAAGCATGCTAAAGAACAACATATAACATAACCAAAGGTTACATGGCTGTTAAACAAGCATGCTATTGTCTAGATCCGAAGCTTTGTAAGTTAGTAGATTCGTACCTGAGCATTTTTGTTTAGCTTCTGAATGAGGAATTTTAGCCCTTGATTCTTTGTGTGGTACAAAGAGAAGAGGGAATTCAGACCTCAAATCAAGTTCCCACTGTCACGCCCCGCTTTCCAAAATACGCTGGAGCGGAGATGCGACACGAGTCGGCGACGCATATACGCAAAGAAAATACCTCACGTATACGCGCTAAGCCTAAAGTAACCTGAACAAGCTATAAATCTGAATCATAATAATCATCGATCACTGCAATAATACATATCCATGACAATAACAATGATAGCAGATGAATAATGACAAGAAAATGGCTGCTGAAAGCGATAAAGGGAAAATCATGAAAGTAACAGGAATATAACAGAAATGAGGATACTAGAACAGAGATGGACTCAAGCACCTCGCATTATGGACAGTCTCATCGAACACCTGCACAACAGAAACAAACCGTCCAATATATGGACGTGCAAATTCAGGGTCGTCAGAACGCGACCATGGTGAGTGTGTGTGTAAAGGGGAAAGCTCGTGCAGAAGAACAATGTGTATAAAGAACAACTGCTGATATAAGAGACTAAATAATATGATAAATAACTGAACGGTAATATATATGATAACAACACGAATAAAGATAAAAGATAACTGTCACAATAGTAAACAAGCAACTGATGTCAAAATATGTAACCTATCACATGTCACTAGGCTGGTATCCAAGTCTGGTCATAAATCTGGTCCTGGTTACAATCATTGGTCTATCATAATGATATATATAGATATACAATCAGGTGATTACAGTCAGTCACAAAGCATCAACAGTTTATTATTAATTATGTCAGCGAACACCAATTGTTACATATAATGACGCATCCCATACTACACCTACCACACATGCCAATCGATGCCCTTAAATTATTGAAACTGATCGGTTGGAGACATTGTCCATACTTTAGGTGGGTCCCGTGCATACCCGGGACCACGGCCCAGACTCCTGGCGCTGAACCAGGACCTACCGCAAGGTAGTCAGGAATATGGAAACAGGAACAGGTACATGTATAACATGTATAACAGGAAACATGACGGGGTGCCAGTCACCCCACGGGAACCCTGCAGTGGAACCCTCTTTCTGCTGCGCAACCTAAATCCTAGGTCTACCCAAAATACGGACGCTGTCTCCTCCATCAATCTCCCCAATCCCAGTGTAAGTTGTTTAATATCATGTTTTAGTTTATCAAGATTATTTAATATCCATGTTACTTAAATCACTAGGATGACTCAGTGGTAGTCACGGTAACAATATCAACATGTGAAAGTCAGGGTACTGGTATAACAGGAGTATAAAATATCAAGGAACATGATACCGGCATAACAGGAATATATATAACAAGTGAACATGCGGGTGTTGTTACCGTGTAATAATATTTTCCCAGCAATTTTAGTAACATGGACATGACGGTTATCAGGTAGATATCAAGTATAATTAGTCAAGTTTCTCAGGTAAATTAAGATATCCAGGCTGAGTAACAACCTACTGTCAAGAATAGAACAATCCAGTCAAAGTATATTATACTCAGATTCTCAAGACCATCCATACATCACTCTTAAAGTCACCAATAAGTAAAGTCGATCAAAAGCTATCATAAAACTCTGAACATATATTATAATCACCAATATCAATGAGATCACTCTCATAACAACTCTATCTCCCTAACTGAATTGATCAGTCACTATACATGAAGCACACGGTATGTCTTCAAAATCAACAAGTCAACATACTCCATAATCATAACTACAGATGAAACATCCTCAAACAACATGTGGTCTAGAATATCTACTCTTGATACTCAACATCAACATATCATCTAACAAATCCCAAATGCCAACAACGTCAATCTCATCTTAATACAAGTCAGGCTCCAAAAAAAGGAATATAGATTCTGGATAACCTCTAACTCAAGATCATAACTCAATTAATAAAGTCATATCTGATATGTCCTCAAATACTCAACTAATAAGGTCATGTCCAATTACTGATCATCATTCAATGTAAATAACATAAGTCCAGATCAATCCAAGGTCATTACAACTAACTCATGATTCCAATAGTTACTTGATCATCAAGTATCAATTCACCTCGAGTAACCAGATACAATAATTGTCGTTCCAATATATCAATATTCATAGTTTAGTTCTCTCACTCCATCAATCTAATCTGATTCCCAAGTCTTCACAATCACCACTCCTATTAAGATCAATCATAATATCCCAATACTCGGTATCACAACATATTCATGCATATAAGTTCTATCATGATATCTCAATACTATGTACCATAACATATACGTGTATCTAAGATCTATTCGATCAAGTCATTCCATCCAATATCCATCTCTAGAAATCATGTACATCCATCTATATCCATTACATAACTCATGGGTGAAGTCCACAATCCATAAAGAGACTAAACACAGCAATCTGCCAATATTAGTCGACTAGATGGAAGTCACTAGTCGACTAGAGAAGTATTAGTCGACTAGTCAAGGTGGTCCAAGTCGACTAGGGCAAGGCAAGTCGACTATAAAGGTGATCAAGTCGACCAGCAGAGGAAAATACAGAGAATCAACATAACCTGGAAGCTGTACTAGTCGACTAGGGTTCTGGGGTTAGTCGACTAACAGGGATGTTAGTCGACTATAAACATGGGAAAGTCGACTAACTCCTCTACCAGAACAGAAATCAGAGATACATCATCACCTATTCCTTTGTGCTAATATGTGGATTCAAGCCTCTCTCTTACAAACATTAATATGCACAATCTCTACACTAATGTAGGTACACATGGAAGAATCATAATAAGAATCAAGTACATTTAATAAAAGGAATCGAAAGGAGCAAATACTCACATTGGGGAATCGCTCGCTGCTGAGCGAGTCGCTGTCGCGGTTGCTGTGGTGCCGCTCTTCGCTGTTGGACTGCAGGGGAGGGTAGCCAGGGGGCTGGAGATGCTGCCGTGTCGGTCTCCGACGATGGGCTGGCGTGGATCGGATCTGAACATCACTCGCTGCTAGAGGGGCTGTCTGGCCTACAGGTGCTGTCAGAGGAAATCTGGGCTGCCGTGCAGATCTGGGTGGCTATGCTCAGCCTGCTGGATGCGCGGCCGTGCTGCTGATCTGTGCAGGGAGAGATTGGGGCCGTGTTGGATCTGCAGCTGCTGTGCTGCTCGGCTGCTGGTGTCCAGATCTGCAGGAGGGAAGGAGATCACGGCCTGGGGAAGATGGGTTGTGCTGCTGGCGGCCTGGATGGCTGCTGCTGCACAGCCAAGGGGAGAGGTTGGGTGTTGGGGGAGGTGCGGCTGTTGGTGGTTGCGCCATGCTGCCAGGTGCTGGATGGAGGAGACCGGCCATGGATCTGAGGAAGACAAAAAAACAAGGAGCAGGGAGGAGATGGGGAGTGCGGCCAGGAGTTGTTGGGATTAGTTTAGAGATTAGGTTATGAAATCTAGGTTTAGGTTAAGATAGGATTATATAGGATGAGTTGGTTATAGGGTTCGGGTAGCGGTATATCAACAGGTTGAGGCTTGAGTCCAAATAGATAATTGGGTATGATAAGAAATCCAATAGGTTAATGAGTATGCTAATGGGTAGGATCCAAACGGGTAGATGAGTAATCACGGTAATGGGTAAAGAATCCAGATGGGTAAATAGGAAATAGGGTGAGAGGCTAAACAAGGAGAACACCACCACCATGATTAGTACAAATGCCAATATTAAAATAAGTAATACCAATCACAATTAATAATTGACAATAACTATTATCACCAATACTCATACTAATATTAAAATAAGTAGAGAATATAATATTAACAATATTAATAATTAATAAACACCGACAATAAAATAAAGATAACACTAATAGAAATAACAATAAATAATAATGGAAGAATAATTTGCCATTTACTATCTGAAAATAATTTGTATACTCAACCATAATAATCACAGGAAAAATAGATTGACTTGATTAAATGAAATAATCAGTAAATCAAAATAAACACTTTAGGAAAATAAAAATACAGTAGTTTAGATTAGGGATATTACATTCTACCCACCTTAATAAAAATTTCGTCCTCGAAATTTCGATAAGGTAGGGAATGCTAAAAATCAAATTAGGAAGAAGATGAAGCTTCCACACCACTTCTCACTGCATCAGGACTTCACCATGCTTCCGCTGCGCGCTCTGATCTCTGCTACCAGCTTCAATATGGAGTGACCAATCTCAAGAGATAGGATCAGGAGGAATGAATAGAAAAGAAGGACGAAATCAAGATGGACATCCAAATCACTCTAAATGAAGTGTTGGAATCATGGATATCAACAGATCAAGAATGAAATTCCAAAGGGAGGACGATCAATTCCAAATGGAGTCAATATTATCATGTGGATAGTATATGTATATTGCAGTGTAACTATAACTTGTTTCAGTTACTGGTAAGAACTAGATTCTCTCTTGCGAAACAAGAGTCAAAATTCAAGATCGCAAGTCGAAAACCTAGGCTCTGATACCAAGTAAAACCCTGTCACACCCCTTTCCAAATACGCTGGAGCGGAGACGCGACACGAGTCGGCGACGCATATACGCAAAGAAAATACCTCACGTATACGCGCTAAGCCTAAAGTAACCTGAACAAGTTATAAATCTGAATCATAATAATCATCGATCACTGCAATAATACATATCCATGACAATCACAATGATAGCAGATGAATAATGACAAGAAAATGGTAGCTGAAAGCGATAAAGGAAAAATCATGAAAGTAACAGGAATATAACAGAAATGAGGATACCAGAACAGAGAGGGACTCAAGCACCTCGCATTATGGACAGTCTCATCGAACACCTGCACAACAGAAACAAACCGTCCAATATCTGGACGTGCAAATTCAGGGTCGTCAGAACGCGACCATGGTGAGTGTGTGTGTAAAGGGGAAAGCTCGTGCAGAAGAACAATGTGCATAAAGAACAACTGCTGATATAAGAGACTAAATAATATGATAAATAACTGAACGGTAATATATATGATAACAACACGAATAAAGATAAAAGACAATTGTCACAATAGTAAACAAGCAACTGATGTCAAAATATGTAACCTATCACATGTCACTAGGCTGGTATCCAAGTCAGGTCATAAATCTGGTCCTGGTTACAATCATGGGTCTATCATAATGATATATATAGATATACAATCAGGTGATTACAGTCAGTCACAAAGCATCAACAGTTTATTATTAATTATGTCAGCGAACACCAATTGTCACATATAATAGACGCATCACATACTACACCTACCACACATGCCAATCGATGCCCTTAAATTATTGAAACTGATCGGTTAGAGACATTGTCCATACTTTAGGTGGGTCCCGTGCATACCCGGGACCACGGCCCAGACTCCTGGCGCTGAACCAGGACCACCGCAAGGTAGTCAGGAACATGTAAACAGGAACAGGTACATGTATAACATATATAACAGGAAACATGACGGGGTGCCAGTCACCCCACGGGAACCCTGCAGTGGAACCCTCTTTCGGCTGCGCAACCTAAATCCTAGGTCCACCCAAAATACGGACGTTGTCTCCTCCATCAATCTCCCCAATCCCAGTGTAAGTTGTTTAATATCATGTTTTAGTTTATCAAGATTATTTAATATCCATGTTACTTAAATCACTAGGATGACTCAGTGGTAGTCACGGTAACAATATCAACATGTGAAAGTCAGGGTACCGGTATAACAGGAGTATAAAATATCAAGGAACATGATACCGGCATAACAAGAATATATATAACAAGTGAACATGCGGGTGTTGTTACCGTGTAATAATATTTTCCCAGCAATTTTAGTAACATGGACATGACGGTTATCAGGTAGATATCAAGTATAATTAGTCAAGTTTCTCAGGTAAATCAAGATATCCAGGCTGAGTAACAACCTACTGTCAAGAATAGAACAATCCAGTCAAAGTATACTATACTCAGATTCTCAAGACCATCCATACATCACTCTTAAAGTCACCAATAAGTAAAGTCGATCAAAAGCTATCATAAAACTCTGAACATATATTATAATCACCAATATCAATGAGATCACTCTCATAACAACTCTATCTCCCTAACTGAATTGATCAGTCACTATACATGAAGCACACGGTATGTCTTCAAAATCAACAAGTCAACATACTCCATAATCATAACTACAGATGAAACATCCTCAAACAACATGTGGTCTAGAATATCTGCTCTTGGTACTCAACATCAACATATCATCTAACAAATCCCAAATGCCAACAATGTCAATCTCATCTCAATACAAGTCAGGCTCCAATAAAAGGAATATAGATTCTGGATAACCTCTAACTCAAGATCACAACTCAACTAATAAAGTCATATATGATATGTCCTCAAATACTCAACTAATAAGGTCATGTCCAATTACTGATCATCATTCAATGTAAATAACATAAGTCCAGATCAATCCAAGGTCATTACAACTAACTCATGATTCCAATAGTTACTTGATCATCAAGTATCAATTCACCTCGAGTAACCAGATACAATAATTGTCGTTCCAATATATCAATATTCATAGTTTAGTTCTCTCACTCTATCAATCTAATCTGATTCCCAAGTCTTCACAATCACCACTCCAATTAAGATCAATCATAATATCCCAACACTCGGTATCACAACATATTCATGCATATAAGTTCTATCATGATATCTCAATACTATGTACCATAACATATACATGTATCTAAGATCTATTCGATCAAGTCATTCCATCCAATATCCATCTCTAGAAATCATGTACATCCATCTATATCCATTACATAACTCATGGGTGAAGTCCACAATCCATAAAGAGACTAAACACAGCAATCTGCCAATATTAGTCGACTAGAGGGAAGTCACTAGTCGACTAGAGAAGTATTAGTCGACTAGTCAAGGTGGTCCAAGTCGACTAGGGCAAGGCAAGTCGACTATAAAGGTGATCAAGTCGACCAGCAGAGGAAAATACAGAGAATCAACATAACCTGGAAGCTGTACTAGTCGACTAGGGTTCTGGGGTTAGTCGACTAACAGGGATGTTAGTCGACTATAAACATGGGAAAGTCGACTAACTCCTCTGCCAGAACAGAAATCAGAGATACATCATCACCTATTCCTTTGTGCTAATATGTGGATTCAAGCCTCTCCCTTACAAACATTAATATGCACAATTTCTACACTAATGTAGGTACACATGGAAGAATCATAATAAGAATCAAGTACATTTAATAAAAGGAATCGAAAGGAGCAAACACTCACATTGGGGAATCGCTCGCTGCTGAGCGAGTCGCTGTCGCGGTTGCTGTGGTGCCGCTCTTCGCTGTTGGACTGCAGGGGAGGGGTAGCCAGGGGGCTGGAGATGGCTGCCGTGTCGGTCTCCGACGACGGGCTGGCGTGGATCGGATCTGAACATCACTCGCTGCTGGAGGGGTTGTCTGGCCTGCAGGTGCTATCGGAGGAAATCTGGGCTGCCGTGCAGATTTGGGTGGCTGTGCTCGTCCTGCTGGATGCGCGGCCGTGCTGCTGATCTGTGCTGGGGGAGATTGGGGCCGTGTTGGATCTGCAGCTGCTGTGCTGCTCGGCTGCTGGTGTCCAGATCTGTAGGAGGGAAGAAGATCACGGCCTGGGGAAGATGGGCTGTGCTGCTGGCGGCCTGGATGGCTGCTGCTGCACAGCCAAGGGGAGAGGTTGGGTGTTGGGGTGGAGGTGCGGCTGTTGGTGGTTGCGCCATGCTGCCAGGTGCTAGATGGAGGAGACCGGCCATGGATCTGAGGAAGACAAACAACAAGGAGCAGGGAGGAGATGGGGAGTGCGGCCTAGAGTTGTTGGGATTAGTTTAGAGATTAGGTTATGAAATCTAGGTTTAGGTTAAGATAGTTTATATAGGATGAGTTGGGTTATAGGGTTTGCGGGTAGCGGTATGTCAACAGGTTGAGGCTTGAGTCCAAATAGATAATTGGGTATGATAAGAAATCCAATAGGTTAATGAGTATGCTAATGGGTAGGATCCAAACGGGTAGATGAGTAATCACGGTAATGGGTAAAGAATCCAGATGGGTAAATAGGAAATAGGGTGAGAGGCTAAACAAGGAGAACACCACCACCACCATGATTAGTACAAATGCCAATATTAAAATAAGTAATACCAATCACAATTAATAATTGACAATAATTATTATCACCAATACTCATACTAATATTAAAATAAGTAGAGAATATAATATTAACACTATTAATAATTAATAAACACCAACAATAAAATAAAGATAACACTAATAGAAATAACAATAAATAATAATGGAAGAATAATTTGTCATTTACTATCTGAAAATAATTTGTATACTCAACCATAATAATCACAGGAAAAATAGATTACCTTGATTAAATAAAATAATCAGTAAATCAAAATAAATACTTTAGGAAAATAAAAATACAGTAGTTTAGATTAGGGATATTACACCCACATTCCAGGTTCTGGTCCCATATCTTTTCCATCAATTTACTCGCCCAAGCATGGCTAAGTTTCCTTTACAATTTCTCTTTCCTCTATAAACGTTTCTAGAGTTCCAACATATACATTTCAGTCAGTCTTCAATGGCAGAAATTTTCCACCTCCTTAGCTGGTTGACTCGCCCAACAACAACGATGACCAACACGATCAATAAGTAGTTGCCGGATTTCCACCTGATCCAACATTGGCCTACATGATAGTTAAATACCTAACCATTGTTACAGATAAAAGTTCCACAACAAAAGCTAGTTTTCTGAAAACATATCAAACGTGATGTGTGGATGATGCAAGGGTATAATTTCAGGAACTGAAAAATACCGCTATGTAAAATTATAAGAAAATAGCTATACAAATCCCTCCAATTCACTTACCTCCAGTTAAAAATGTCAAGAGTCAGATGTTAGTTTCATCTAGCAACAACTTAGAACCTACAGAGAATGCTGCTTGAGGCTAAGTCCCCTTACATACGTGTAGACCCTACCCTGATTTTCTCCTTCTTTCTTTGTTTTTCTTTTTTCAAAAATCGGAGCACTCTTCTGCTCAGGAATCTAACCTTGCCCTCCCCTTGCTAATCCTTACTTCCATCATTATACCAAGCATCATATAATGCTACTTTGATTTCTTAAAACAGGGAATCATTTAGCTTCTCAAACATGATGTACATCAGATTAACATGGTCAAACCAGGGAGTAACCCACATCATAATATAATTCCTTAATTCAATTATTAAAATGTCAAAATGTATAATAATGGTTGATACGTAAGGCATGAATTACAATGGAGGTTAGAAAAGCTCAATGTGCCAAAATGTATTATAAATAAATTCATGTTTAAAAAAATGAGGAATTCCATTGTATCAATACTCACCTCCCTGAATGATTTTAAGTGTATCCATAACGGTCATCACCGTACCCTCCTTGGAAAAACAATTGCTTTACCTGCAAAAATGGTTTTAAATAAATAAAAAAAATTTCACTATCCACAAGCACATTAAAGAACACTGTTATAGTATCAGGTAATTTCGACGCCTGAAAACTTAAAATATGTGTCATATATGAAAAATAACACTATTAATGCTAAATAGAATGCAACAAGGATTCCCCAGTTGTGTGACAAGCGGTTAAACCCCTAGGATATCTCTAGAGGACGAGTTTTGTCTCGTGAGGGTTTTCAGTGAATTACACCCATCAAATCCATAAGGAAATAAAAACAAAGTGTTAGTAGTTTAAAAATGCATTTTGATAAAGAGAAAACATATTTGAAGTATTCTTTGCAAAAATTCAAGTAATCTATAAGTTACAGGAAAATCAAACTTTTCATTCCTAAACTTAGTCTCTATTCAGAAATTTATTATCAATCAAGGTAAGGAGTCAAAAATATATTTCTCATCTAGTCTATTATTTTACTCTAAGTCATATGCATCTTCGTGACCGTGAATATTTGACTTGGGAGCTTTCAACTCTAACTCTTATACCTTATTTTTACATTTTTTTGGTGGTAATATCTCTTAATTCTATTAGGCTTTCTAATTCGCTTATGTAACGAGTCTTAGGTCAGTGACTCCCAAACCATACGATCTTGGGGCACCAGGTGAGAAAATACCCCAAGGACTTGAAGGACTCGAGAAAACAAGGCTACGAAGCTATGAATTTTATTAATTACATGGACCACTTTTAGGTGTGAATATTTATGTTTTATTAGGTACAAATATCAGCTTAATCAGAAAATTTTTAATATATTTTTTAATAAGACATAAGAATCTTTGTTTTTAAAACCTAAGTGTGTAAGTGTATAAGTATGTATATTTCATCAAGGTAAAAAAATCAAGACCAACTTACTTTTTAAATTTTTTTCTTCCGAACCCTAGAAATCAAATAAATAATCTTATTTTGACCAAGTATAAGAAATCCTAATTATGATTTTTTTATTACTTAAAATTAACTTAATTTTTTATAATAAATAGATCAAAATATTGTTTCTCTATTCAAAAGTTTTTAAAAATGAAGATAATATTTTTTATTATATATATATGTATATAAATAAAACCTATGTTATGTGAGAATCCTCTCTCACACCTATCTCATGCATTGTCCTTAATGTATGAATGAATGAATATGTGCATGAAAAAAAGCGAGAGAAGAAAAAATATAACCTCAAAGTAGTGGTTGTCGGATTGGGCAAAGCATTGCTGTCCAATCTAAGTAACATGAATTTTCAAAGAACCAACCTTTTATGACCTCTTTTCAATTAACAAGTTTATCATCCCCGAACTGAATAGGATCATGGAAGATCCTAACATTAAAATTATCCCGATTATATGACCAATCTTGAAATATCATCTGAGAGTCATTATGGTCTATACCTTGATCCAAAAAAAGAATGTGATTCAATGAAAGGGATGATTTGGCCTCCGAGATAAAAGAACGGGAGCCTATACTGACTTGGGAATATGACTTAAATCAAGTTTTGATTCGAGAGTCGGATTTGGTTCAAAAGTTAGATTCAAATCGAAGAGTTAAAATTCATATTTTTTTCCCATCAATGGAATATGATTATCCAAAATAGATGGTTCAATTTTAAACTCTATGGATACAGGAATCAATGTTGGCTCAAAAATTGAGTCCACATTAGGTAAGGATACCAGAGTCAACATAGATTCAAAAATTGGATTTGAATCACAGTATTTGGGATTGGGGTCACATTCATAATCAATTTCAATTTTCTTGAAGTAAAAAATTTGCCAATTTTTTCAGGGTTTGGGATTGTCAAGTTCAAAATATTGTGTTGGAATTGAATCTTGATTTAAGTCTCCAAGATACCATGATTTTCCTTTCTATCAATATGGCTAGGAGAATCGGGAATAATTAATAATGTGTTAGGTAAAATTTTCTTATTCTAATCATTAATTATTTGACCAAGTGACTCATTTTTACTTCTAACCTATCAATAGATTGAGAGACTTATTTTGGGATTGAATATAATCATTTTGGTACTGAATCATGAATTCCATACTCTTTTCTAAGTCAGTAGGTTCTTCTTGTTGTTGTGAGACTTGAAAAATAGAGTAAGGATTTTGGATTTGAAAATTTTGATGGGCTCGTGAGTCTTTCATATTTTGGATTTATCATTCAGACTCAAAGAAAGCTTCTAGACTCTTTTCTAATTCAGATTTTTCTTTTATAAGTTGATCTTGATAAGGAGTATATGAAGTATTTTAACAAGGAGAAAAGAAGATTGAAGAAGATGGTGTTGTTGTTTTTAATTAAAAAAAGAATTATGTTAAAAGAGAAAGAATGGGAAAAAATAGGAAAAAGTGTTGGCTTTAAAATCGCGTAAGAAATGAAATGAAAGAAAAAAAAGACTTACCTGTTTTGGATGAATGCTTACCTTGAATCATTTGAGAAAATTTACCTCAAAATAAAAGTGTTGCTGAACAAGAGAAGAAATAAAGAAGCGATCTACTAGATTGAGTAACGATGAAGAAGAAGAGAAACATTATATTGATTGTCACTCTCAATACAAATCTCTCAGAAGAATATTACACTCAGTGTCACTCTAAATACTATTCTTTTTCTCTCTCTCTCATGAAATTCTCTCTAAACTAAGCTATAAAAAAATATAAAATTATATTTAAAGAAAAGAATAGCCTAACCTAAGTTAGAACAAAAACCTAGCTTAAGATCTCTCTCTGCAGTGTGGTTTACTTTTGCCTCTGAATTTACAGGTATTTATAGGAAAAAAATTGGGAGGGGAGAGCGCGCTTGAGGATGAGACCAAATCGCTGGCCCACAGAAAAGATCTTCTGATAAAAGTGGAGATAAAGTTGCAAAATCTCTTGCTAATAAAAAGATCTTCTGATACGGTTGGAGATAAGGTTGAAGATAAATATTTGTTTATCCCTTAATTTTTAGTTAGATTTTGTCTTATCTCTCTAAATGTTCTGAATATATATCCCAATTTTTTAGATATCTCTTTGTATATTGATAGGGTTGCATTTGGACTTCTGAATTTGCCTCTATCCTTATTTATTGTTATTGATTCTCTAAGCTAACCAGATCTATATAAATCTGATTTAACTGGTATTTATTTGTTATTATTTTCTCTCCTTTCATTAATCATATCCTACATTAATTAAATATTAAGACAAGGTGATTAGCGGATTTATTACAAGATAAGTGTAGGAATGTACTAATAAATAATGTAATATATGTGTACGATCAATGAACTTTTAGAAACTTTACTTTATAAATTCATTTTATAATGTATGTTGTATATATCTTTTTGGGAAAAATTCATCAAGCCATCAAACAAAGTCGCGTGCGTATATTCAAGCTTGACTTAACAATTCTATTAATCTAAATCTATAACAAATCTTCTAAACTCACAAATACAAACATTATTTTCTTAAAATGAAGTCTTCTTGTTCATATAGACTTGACTTCAACTTCTTGAGCTTCAATCATCAACTTGAGATATTTCAATGTGTATTTATTGAATTTGAATTTTACAATATGACCTTGAATTACCTATAATCTTTATAATTATCCCAATATCATTAGTCATTTAACTAAATTAGTTGTGAATCATCAAAACACGAGTGACTAAACCTTTATGTCAATAGCTCAAGGAATTTTGTGTAATTTTTCTCTTAGAGAATTGCTCATGAATAGCTCAGAAAACTTGTTGTAAAAACTTGTATAACAACATCTACTAAATCTTGATTTTATAACAATTAAAAATTAAAAATATTTACTAAAAATCAGCAAGAAATCTACCAAAAGTATCGAAAATGGATTCATTTTGACCAGTAACGATAGCAGATGTCTATATTTTTTAAAAACTGAAGGTCATTTTTGAAAGTTGTATAGACCTGTTGAAGTCATTTTCATAAGTACTCAAGAACTGTCAAAAATGAGTCAATTCTACAATCCAACTTAACTCTCTGAAAAAAGCTATCAAAATGGCTTATGTGCTATTGAAAATGGTTTTCGATAGTTTGAGGAAAACGCAAAGAAAATTGTTAAAAATGTGTCAGTTTTACAGCCAACTCAACTCTCTGTAAAATGATGTAGAAAACGTGCTCATGAGCTGTCAAAAATGATTTAGCACAAAATCAATTTTGTGCTCACTGAGTATCTATTTTCGAAAGTCCTGTATAGGGTTGTCGAAAATGATACATTTCTTCTGATTCTTATCAAAACTTTATTTAAACCAATTTTAACTTATAAATTATATAAAATAAGTTTCTTTAAGATCTTTTAAGCACTAATATGTATGGAATAAATCCAAAACACATGAAAAAAAAAGAACATTAGCTTTTGCTAAAATAATCACTTTAAAAATGCTTCAAATTTATTTTATAATTAGTGTGTGTGCGCGCGCGCTTTTTTTTTCTCTCTAAAACTTCATCAAAACAAGAAATCAAACGCGCATGTGTTCATATATAAGCTTGAGCTACCAAATTCTATAATCTAAAGTTTTAACAAAATTCTAACTTACAAACATGAAATCAATTCAAGTAATATGAATTCTTCTTGTTGTGTTCTTGACTTGAATTTGACTTCTTAAAGTTCAATCAACTAGAGATATTCCAAGATACAGTTGTTGAAGCTGAGCTAAACGATATGATCTTGAATCACCTGAAGACTTTGAAACACTTCAAAATCATTAGTTCTTTAACTGCATGAGTTATGAATCATCAAAACATGAGTGATTGTATCCTTGGGCCGACACCGACAACAACTGAGTTTCTTAAAAAATAAAGTAAAACTCACCTAATGTATTTGGGTCACGTTTCAAAGGTTTATGTTTTCCATCGAAAAGAAAACATTTAAAAGGAGGAAGAATTACAAGTAATAAGAAGAAAAAATTACAAGAACTCTTCGAAGTTGTTTCTGGGAAAGTGTACCCGTAAGAGTCTAATCAATGCGCGATCACTTTGTCTCTTTGATGATGGGAGCGACAAGCTTCGAATAGCACTGCTGGAAATTCCTTCTCATCTTGTTCTGAAAATTCCCTGAGATTGAAGGATTTTAGGGTGTTAGAATCTTGTGTTAATCCTTGAAGGATAAGAAAAAGTTCTCTCTAAGCTCTGGAAGTAAGAAGCAAGTTTTCTTTATGTGCATGTGTTTTCTGTACTTCTCACGCATCCTCCCAATCCTCTGCTCTCGATGGACTATTTATAGACCTCACAGGAGTAAGCATCCACTAAAAATCTGCTTAGGCCATTGAAAATAGCCTCTAAAGCTTTCCTGGAGATTCAATAACTAAAACAGTCTCTAGAGAGGTTAGAAAAGCTTCTGGCGAAGCTAGCCAACAACTGTTAGCTTTTTATCGGACACATGATCCTCTTAAATGTCTCCTCTTAGTGAGGGACATAATGGGGCAACCCATTAAAAATGCTCATTAACCCTACAAACTTAGTAGGGTGTTAACCTACTAATCCCGCTTAGGGGTTTGAAATGGTCAAAAAGACCGCAACTTCGCCAGTTTTGAAGGTATAATGAAGGCGAAGCTATCCTGTCGCGAGGCTAAGCTTCAAGCTTCTTAGCAAAGCTAACCTTCTGCGAGACTAAGCTTCAAGCTTTTGGTGAAGCTAATATGTGGGCGAAGCTAGCTTTCTGTGAGGCTAAACTTCAAGCTTCTTGGCGAAGCTAGTGAATTGGTGGAGCTAGCCTGCTGCAAGGCTAAGCTTCAAGCTTCTTGGCGAAGCTCTCGTGTTTGGCTGATAGCCTGCTGCGAGGCTAAGCTTCAAACTCCTGGCGAAGCTAGCCATCTGCGAGGTTAAACTTCAAGCTTCTTGGCGAAGATAGTGAAATGCAAGAGCTAGCCTACTACAAGGTTAAGCTTTAAGATTCTGGCAAAGCTAGTCATTTTGGATAAGTTAGTCAGATTGACTGAGCGTGAACTGATTGTGCAACTGTCTACGACTTGTCTTTAGAAGTATCGACAAGTTAGATGTTGTATAAACCAGTTGAAGAGCTATCTGCGATTCTATCTTTTAGGAGTGTCAACGGTTAAGAATCCCACTTTTTGTGGTCATTGCTGTTCAAGCTTGAGTAAAACATGATTCAATTTACACCCTTAGTCACATAAAGTTCTCATATGCTAGAATATGACTTCTTTTTAGGGACATTTTCACCATATATTGTTACTGAAATAGTTGGATCTAATTCAATTCATAAAATATATAGATCAAACATAAGTGGAAGCGTGCTTATTTGGTTTTTGACTCAATAGCCTCTAATGTCTCTAGATGAATCCTATTTGATTGGTCATAATGGTAAGTAGATATACAACAATCGCACGTGAGTGCTCCTCTCCTCAAGACACACCGTAAATCTGATCAAATCTCAAGAGACGATATGGAGGTGTGTAGAGATGTATAACAGGATTTGACATTTATATAGAGAGACTTAAACTCTAGATCGAGCACAACACCTCCAACACTAAACTACAGATTTGGTCCTGAATTACCATAAATCCAACTATCCACATCTTTATACTAATATTCTTAGTTGTGTAGAATTGTCATCCACTGCAGAATAGGCCAATAAGCTCTACACTTCATCGAAAACAAAGCTCCAAATGTAAACACTCTATCAGAAGATATTTTGTAATCTTCCTCTTGCATTACTGCTGTTCCATATTAAAGCATCTACTTCCCTAATCACTCCCCTCAAGCTGAATCAATCATGACTATAGATAGAGTGTGTTAAATAATGACATTGCGGATATAACCAAATGTCACTAATGCTAAGATGAGTAACATAGTGACCAATTTTGTTCTTTATATTATTATTAGCTAACACGATAGAGAAGCAAGTGTAACACTCATAATTTTCACACACCAGCTACAGTCTGAGAGGAAACTTTAGAACCGTTATAATATGATATATATCTCATACAAGTAAGAATATAAAGCAAGAAATAACTTAAAAGAGTGGAAACTCAGTATGGGAAAGAAATACATGACATGTATATATAGAGTCTTGTGAAAAAGAAAACTTAAGCAAGTCTGAAACATATGCAACGACTGAACATGCTCTCAGCCTCAAGGTAAAGTACTACAATACAATATCAAAATAGATATATGATATACACAAGGAGACTTCTACAAAAGTAGCACTCTATCTACCTATATAATGTATTGATGACTACTCTAAGTCCCTGTCACAACTGTGAACCTTCTGAAATGTTATAATCCATAAGCATTAAAAGTCTACCTCAAATGGTTACTCCCGACCATGATCCTGAGGCTAACTCAGTACTAGGTCGAGGAAATAACTAAAAGAGGTTCATATGTATAGGAAACATATAACTTGGAAGGAAAACATGATAGACATAAGCATGATAAATAACGATAACCATCATGAATATGCACGACATGGTACATGATCCTTCGCCAATCTCTAATGAGAATAAAATCACAATCTCATACAAACCACATCATATATAATAGCATAAAACATCATTCGCGTTCTCCCTCACCTACGAAAATGATTATTCGCGTTCTCACCCACCTATAAATAGTATCATTCACATTCTCCGACACCTACGAATTCGATCATTCGTGTTATCTCCCACCTACAAATGTTATCATTCATGAAAGGCACAAGCTAGCATCATATTCAATTCATGAATTCAATTCTCATACCACATCAAGTATGGATTCTATCTTTGAATAAATCATAATGTCCAGATTTCATATTTCTCAATTATAGACTTTAAACTTGTCACTCCTTAGATCTCATAAATATCATAGCCTTATGAATCTAGTGAACTCATCATTTATGTATAAATAGTAAATCATGCACATGATTAACATATAAGAACTTTAATTCAATTTAAGCATGCTATCAACATAGAATCTATTCTTTCAATTCATTTATTCTCTAAATTTTGTAATAGACACACTTCATGACTTCACATTACTTCATATTAACAAAGGGCAAGCTACAACCTCAATGATGCATTTCAATTAACATGAATTAAATTTAAGCATGAAAATTACTAAAATCATAGTTCTACTCTTAATGGAACCCCTAAGAATCAAGAACATGGCAAGAGGTAACCATAGAAGGAAGACTTGCCTTCCCAAGCTAGAGAAGAAGATTTTCCAAATGTGAGGTTGCTGATTGCGGGCTCCTCCTAGCTATTCTTCTCACCAAAGGGAAGGAAAAAAACTCAAGCTTCTTCTTAAATTTTCTTCTTTAGCTCCTCTCTAACTATTCTTTCTATAGGTTTCTAACTAAGTTCAATAGAAGAAATTGGGCTGGGGATTACTAATGAAAAACATCCAGGAATATTCCTAAACAAACATAAATTTAGAGGGTAGACAAAGATAGAATTGAGGTCCAATCAGAACACAGCTCTACTGCCCAGATTAGTTGACTACTCTTCTGATTTGTCGACTAATAACAAATAGTCAGTTCAATTACCAAAATTTGTAAGATCGAGTTAAACCTGCCTAAAAAAATAAAGACTTTTAGGAATAGTGCTAGGTGTTCGATGCTACCGTGTAGCCTAGGGCTAACAGGTCGTGATCCACAGGGAGAGACAACGATGAAAGCATTATAGTAAGTTTCTTCTTTTAATTAGCTACAACAAATTTGGGAGTTCTCAGTTTTGAAAAAAAATAAATAATTAAGAAGGAGATGTAGAAGAGGAGATGGTAGTATTGTTGTTATTTTATTTATAAAAGAAAAGGAAACAAAAGAGATAAAGAAAAGTATTGGTACAAAAATCAAAATAAAAAGAGATAAAAGAAGAGTATTTAAGATGGTTTTGTTAATTCAAAAGAAAAGAAAAACAAGTTCAAGGAAAAAGAATTAAAAGAGAAAGTGTTGATTGAAAATTGTTAAATTAAACTAAGATAGAAAAATAGAAAGAGATAAAGGAAGAAGATTTGCCTCTCTTGTAGATTAACATACCATGATCAGATATGCAGTAACATAAAGCAAAGTAGTAAAAAAGAAGTACATGAAAGTAGTGCTGGGCCAGATTGAGTACGATGAAGAAAAGTGAGAAACTTCTATTGATTATCACGTTCAAAATAAGCTTCTTAAAGAAAAGATTACATAGTGTCACTCTACAATAACTTTTCTCTGTTTTAATCAAGTAACTCTCTAATCTAAAAATAAAGTAAAAAAATAAAAATTACATTGAAGAAGAAAAAAACCTAAACTAAATTAACTTAAATCTCTCTCTTGAGTGGTGCCCTTTCTGCTTTCAAGAGGTGAGGGTATTTATAGGAGAAAATTAGAGGGATAGGAAGCGTATGAAGATAGGGTACTGGCTATTTCTGAATTTGAATCCTTCATTTACCTCTAAACTTGATTTGATTTATTCAAAATTTTATATAGAAATTCATTTCTGATCTGCAGCTTGTTATCGTGTTGATTGCTGAATATGACTTATCAAATGACAGATTTAGAAAGAGTGATAAACTTAAGAATTGTAACTCTTTAAGTTTTCTTTTTGGATCATCTTGAATCATCAGATTTGAGTTTTGGTAGTGAAGTTATGATTAAAATACTAAAATATATTCAGTCTGAATCTGAATTTAAATTGCTTCATCTCATCTGTTGATCTTCTCTCTATCCATTTATCCTCTTAGATTTTCAGTTTGCCATCTAGAATTGATAAGATATCCATTTATCTTTAGCGAAACCGATAGATTTTTCAAATAATTCATTTTCTCCTTGAAATTAGATGATATTATCTTATCTGATATATCCAGTTTTCAGATAAAATAGCTTACAGAACCTTTAAATTTGAATTGAACCCCTTGATTTGCTTGATCTTTTAAATTATTTAGATTTAATTGGATAAATCTATCAATCTCTCCATTTCTTTATAATTACACTGCATACCACAGAACATGAAAAGTACATTAAAAAGCGTGATTTTATTTAAAAATAAATGAAGAAAATGTGACATAAGTTATACAAAATGTGCAATGCGCGTGCACAATCACACCCCCACACTTATCTTTTGCTTGTCCTTGAGCAAAATAAAAAGAAAAGAAAAATAAAACTGACCTAACATTAACTTACTTTCATAGGAATCACGGTTGCACTTAGCACGTGCAATAAGCCGTTAAACCTTCAGGTTAATACTAGAGGACGAGTTTTGTCTCGTGAGAGTTTTCAGTGGATTGTGCCCACAAAATCCATAAAAAAGAAAATAAAGTATTAATATTTTTTTGAAAACGCATTTAAAAGAAAAAATATTTGAAGTATTAATGTAAAAATTCCAATAATCTATAAGTCATAGGATTATCAAAACTTAGTCATTTCTAAACTTAGTCTCTATTCAAAAACTTATTATCAATTAAGGTAAGAATTAAAATTATGTTTCTCATCTAGTCTATTGCTATACCCTAAGTCATATGCACATTGTGACCGTGAAAATTTGACTCGGGATTCTTTAACTCTAACTCTTATGTCTTATTATTTTTATTATATATTTCTTCAATTATGGCAGAATATCCCTTAGCTCTATTAGGCTTTCAAATTTGCCCATGTAACGAGCCTTATTCGGTGATTCCCAAACCAGACAGTTTTAAGCACCGGGGAGAAAACAGCCCAAGGACTTAGGACTGGAGCAAACAATGCCATAAAACTAAGACTTTACTTATTACATGGACCACTTTTAGGCATGAATACTTATGCTTTATAAGGCACAAATACCCAGCTTAATCAGAGAATTTTTATATAATAATTTTTTATTTTTTATAAAGCACAAGAATTTTTATTTTAGAACTCTAAGTGTGTAAGTGTATAAAGTGTACATATCTCATTAAGATAAAAATCAAAACTAAGTTACTTTTTCAACTTTTTCTAACCTCAAAACCAATAAATAATTTTATTTTAACCAAGTATAAGAAATCCTAATTATGATCCTCTTATTCCTTAAAATTAACTTATTTCTTACAAATATAAGTCAAAATATTATTTTCATTTTCAAAAATTTTTTAAAGATAGGATTTTTTTAAAAAAATAGTAAAGTTAGTATGTTAGTAAATCCTCCCCCACACCTAACTCATGCATTGTCCTCAATGTATGAATAAAATCCAATAATACATGAAAAAGAAGAAAGAAAAGGAAAATTGTCACCTCAAGGTGGTGGTTCCGGTGGTGGTCTCATTGGGTAAAGTGTTTCTGCCCAATCTAGATACTGTGAAATTTCATGAACCCACCTTTCATAACCTTTTTTCTAACATTTTTATAATTCCTAATATGAATAGGATCATGCAAGATCCTAGCATTTTTTGGTTATATGACCAATCTTGGGATATCATCACGGAGTCAATTGATCTAAACCTTGGTCCAATAATGAAATATGATTTTGTGGAATGGACGCTTTGAGCTTAACAATGAAAGGAATAGAAACTGAAACTGACTTGGGAATAAAACTCAAATTAAGTTTAGCTTCGAGAGTCGGAGTTGGTTTATGAGTTTGGTCCAAATCATAAAATTTAAGTTCACATACATTTCCCAACAATGGAATGTGACTATCCAACATAGGTGGTTCATGTTCAAGCTCTATAGGGATAGGATCAGTGTTGTCTTCGGAATTAGGTCCAAATCGGGTAAGGATACTGGAGTCAGCATAGATTCAAAAAGTGAACCTGAATCACAATTTGAAAATCAGTGTTACATTCATCTTCAAGTTCAATCTCATTGAATGAAAACTTGCCAATTTGTCAATGGGTTGATATTGGTCAAGTTCAAAATTATCTGGTGAAATTGAAACTTGGTTAAAATCTCCAAAATACCATGATTCTTCATCAATATGGTTAGGAGAATCAAGAATAGTTGAAAATATATTAGATAAAGTTTTCTCATTTCAATCATTAATTATGTTGACCAAATGACTCACTTTTACTTATAGCCTATTGAGAGATTGGAGACAATCCGTTTGGGATTGAATAATATCATTTTGGGACTGAATCATAAATTTCATACTCTTTTCTAAGTCAACATATTCTTCTTGTTATGGTTGGACCTGAAAATTAGAGTAAGGATCTTAGATTTGGAAATTGTTTGGGAGAATTGAGTCCGCTATGATTTGTTCTTATCGTGTGGACTCAAGGAAGGCTTCAAAAGTCTTTTTAAAGAAGATTTTTCTTCTATAGGTTCATCTTAGTATGGAGTATATAAAGTTGTTTGTTGGTAAGATTGTTGATTGTAAGACTCGTGGGAGTTATATTCCCACTAACTCGGTGAAGAGTGGTGATGATTGTCCTATTTTTGTTCATAATACTGGGAGTATGGAATATATATGTCCTAAGGGGGAAGTTGTTAGAGTAGATGTTGTTAGTAGTTGTATGAAAGATGTTTGAATTTTAGTTAGTGATCCATCATCCTATTACCAAATAATTTTAGTTAGTAATCTGACCCTCCTATAATCTTATTAGCAAGGAATTGAAACATATAAATTTAAAGACAACTAAATAACTAAACATGCTCACTATTAGTTGGTCATAAATACTGAAAGTGCAAGAAACATTTCTATTGCTTTATGTTTAATTTTTGTCTTATTGGTTAACTTGTATTAGGTGTTTTATGTTATTGCTTAATGTGTATTTTGTATTAATAATAGTTAATTTATTTGAAACAGTTGTGAAAAGATACTTTAAAAAGAAAAAAATTGATGAGTCGTCTTCTAATGTGGGTCTTAACATCGAACACACACATGTTCGAGAAGAGGTCAATTTAGATGATCTTATTAGTGATCTGTAATTAAGAAAAGGTATCTATGAATATGATCATAATGATAGGGAGAGAGTCCGTAGAGCATGCTTGCAAAAGGGTTCTTGTCAGCTCAAGAATTATGATTTTCCTCGAAGACAATGTGAAAGTGATAAATGTAGGTTTCAAGCTATTTTGTTCAATGAATATAGTAACTGGTTAGAGTACAACATAGAAAAAGATGCAGCATATTGTTTATATTGTTATCTTTTATATCCAAGCATGGTAATCAAGGAGATGGATATTCATTCATTAGTAAGGGGTTTACATATTGGAAAAGAGCAAATGAAAGAATTAATATCCATGTTGGAGGCCATAATAGCATGCACAACATATGCTTACGATAATTTCAAGATAAAATGAATCAAGATCAACACATAGAGTTAAGTTTGGCTAACCAAATCTGAACAAGTTCGAAGTGTTTACTGTACTCATTTGACTGCATCAGTTGATTGCAATAGATTTCTTCTACGCCAAGGATTGGCTTTTCGTGGTCATGATAAATTAGAGGAATCTCTAAACTAAGGTAATTTTATAAAGATTTTAATTCTTTCTGAACATAATGAAAAAATCAATAAAGTTGTACTGAATAATGCCCCTGAAAACTTGAAATTGACATCATCAAGAATTCAAAAAGATATTATCGATTCTGCTGTAATTGAGACCATAATTGTTATTGCTAGTGATATTGGAGATGAATTATTCTCTATTTTAGTTGATGAGGCTCGTGATATATCAGTAAAAGAACAAATGGTTGTTGCTTTGCGTTTTGTGCATGGATAATGAAAAATACCTAGAGGGGGGTGAATAGGTGTAATTGCTAATCTAACAATTTTTATAAAACTAAGATGGATGAATGATGCAACGATCTCTCAAAACAAGACTAAGAGCCGAATACCCCGTGAGAGGTTCTGAACTCCTTCCTCCAATTCCCCTTGAATGGGTTAGAGGTGCGCAATGCAACCTTGTTGTATGAGAATTGATCGATTATGACAAGATATGAATAATATGAAATGATGAAATGCACACAAGATATAACACAAGTATTACTAGCTTGAAATAATAACACAAGGAAAGAAACAAGATCACAAGCAAATAATTTTAAAGCAATATAGTGTAAGAGGAATTTAAAGCAAGAATGGACACAAGGCAATCGCAAACACAAGATGTTTGTTTCGAGGTTCGAGCCACCGCTCTACTCCCCGCCTTCACCTCCGTGAAGGGTTTCCACTATCCACCGAGGACGATTACAACGGTCTACCGAAGACCCGAGCACCAAGCTCCACCAAGTACAATAACCTCTACCGAAGAGGTGTCTCCACAAGAATAAGAAGAAGAACAAGAGTGATCACAACAAGATCACCAAACTCTTTTACAACACTCTCACTCTTTTTACAACTTCACTATAGAATAAGTTAAGGATTTTGGCTCTATGAAGTGTAGTGAGAAAAACTCAGTTGTAGAGATGATTTTTGCAAGGGAACACAACTGAAAACTAGCTCAAGAAAGAGTGAAAATGGAGAGCTTAAAACACTTTTCTTTTTTCTTTGAAAACTTTGAAAACTTGAGGATTTTTCTTTGTGTTTTGCAAGAGAGTCTTCTCCTCTATTTATAGGGAGAGAAATAGGTTAAAACAATTTATTTAGACCTTATTTGCTCTGAAAAGGATCTGAAAAACCCTGAAAAAATTTGCCAAAAAGCAGTCCAAAAAACAGTCTTCAGAATTGCACAAAAGAGGAAAGAGCCGTTGGGCAGCAGCAGGCTTGGCGGTCGACCGGGCCGGTCGACCGCCAGCTCAGCTGGCAAAGAGCCGTTGGCTCGGGTCGACCGGTCCGGTCGACCGTCTAAAAAGAAAACATAGTTCTCTTCGGGCGGTCGACTGGGGCGGTCGACCCAGAAAACCCGAGAGCAACTGCAGTCATTCGGTCGACCCGTGCGGTCGACCGACAGACGTGCACAAAGTGTGCACGTCCTGGCACTGGCGCCGGTCGACCGTGCCGGTCGGCCGGTCAGCCTGAAAAACGAAAAAACAGTATTTTTTGACTTAGAAAACTTTTGTAAAATAGTTTGGGTTTGAACAAACTTAAGTAACATGCTAGTAGGAGTGTATAAACATGATCTAAACATGATATTATTTTGTAAAACTTAGGGTCATGTAAATATCTACTAAGGCATGAAACCAAATTTAAAACATGAAAACTTAAATACAAGACTCACATTTTAACAAAACCAAATTGTGTATGTGTATCCTAGAGCCATTTTCAAAACTCAAACTTTAATAATCTAATTCTTACATTGATTCTAAGTACTACAAGTGCTTCAAGGGGCTTTTCACCATCAAGGTCTTCAACACTTGAGTCTTGAGCCCACTTTGAGTTGACTTGAGTCCAAAACACTTTCTTTTAGGGTGTAAACCTTTTAGTTGAGTTAGATCCCTGAAACACACTTAACCAATAAGCATTATTAGTACAAATAACTAATATGTTTTGTAATCATCAAAACACACTTAAACACGGGTGATTGTAACCTTGGGCCAACAATCTCCCCCTTTTTTATGATGACAAAACATATAGGTTATTTAAACAAAAATGGAAGAAGAGCTTGGAAAGCTCCCCCTCAAATAATGCTATGTATAAAGAGTGACAATGAGAAGCTATACATAAGGCATTGAAAACTCATAGTTTTGTCAAAAACTCAAATGTATCTCAAATACATCAAAAAATAAATGTATCTCAAATACATCAAATCAAAATACACAATGCATCTCAAAATGCACAATAACAATAACCAAAACTCTTTATCTTTTCTCCTCCTTTTTGTCATACATCAAAAAGGGTTAAACAAAACAAACAAAAAAAACAAAAGAAATTTTTTCTTTAAGAATCCATAATGCAAACATTCAACTCACCACAAATAAATGAAAATCTAGCATAATCTAGAGGTTTAGTGAAAATATCGGCAAGTTGAAAATCGGTAAAAACATAGTCAATATCAATATCACCTTTCTCATAATGATCTCTAAGAAAGTGATACCTAATGTCAATGTGTTTGGTTTTACTATGTCGATTTGCATTCTTTGTCATGTGAATAGTACTAGTATTATCACAAAATATTTTAACATGATCAAAGTGTAAATCATAGTCGAGGAGAGTATGTTTCATCCATAGAACTTGTGCACAACAAGCTCCGGCTGCAACATACTCCGCCTCGGCGGTTGAAAGGGCTACCGAATTTGCTTTTTGGAAGACCAAGATACAAGACAATTACCTAGGAATTGACATGTTCCACTTGTGCTCTTCCTATCTACCCTACAACCCGCATAGTAGGCATCCGAAAAACTCTTCATATCAAATAGTCCGATTTTTGATACCACAAACCCATTTCAATAGTGCCCTTAAGGTATTTAATAATACGTTTTACCGCTACTAAATGAGATTCCTTAGGACATGATTGAAAATGAGTACAATGACAAACGGAAAACATGATATCCGGCCTACTAGCCGTCAAATACAATAAACTACCAATCATGCTACGATAAAGCTTAATGTCTACACTTTTACCTTGTTCATCCTTGTCAAGCTTGGTTGTTGTTGCCATGAGAGTTTTGCTTACTTTAGATCCTTCAAGCCCGAACCTTTTGATTAATTCTTTTGTGTACTGGCTTGATTGATGAAGATCCCATCCTTCCTTTGCTTGATTTGGAGTCCAAGGAAATAGTTGAGTTCCCCCATCATAGACATTTCAAATTCTTCCTTCATGCATGATTCAAAGCTTGGCAAAGAGATTCATTAGTAGAACCAAAAATAATGTCATCAACATAAATTTGCACAATAAGAATATCTTTTTCTACATGTTTTGTAAATAAAGTTGTGTCAATTTTACCTTTGTTAAAACCATTTGAAATCAAAAATGAAGAAAGTCTTTCATACCAAGCCCTAGGGGCTTGTTTTAAACCATAAAGAGCTTTATCTAATTTAAACACAAAATCCGGATGTGTAGGATCAACAAACCCAGGGGGTTGTTCAGCATACACTTCCTCTTCAATAAAACCATTTAGAAAAGCACTTTTAACATCCATTTGAAATAATTTAAAATCTTTATATGAGGCAAAAAGCTAGTGTCATCCGTATGGCTTCAAGCCGTGCTACGGGTGCAAAGGTTTCTTCAAAATCGATTCCTTCGATTTGAGTGTAACCTTGGGCAACTAACCTAGCTTTATTCCTAACAACGTTACCCGATTCATCCAACTTGTTCTTAAAGATCCACTTAGTACCAATTGTTGGTCTATCGTGGGGTCTAGAAACAAGGTGCCAAACTTGGTTGCGCTCAAATTAATTGAGTTCCTCTTGCATAGCTAGCAACCAATATGAATCGGCCTCGGCTTCGAGGACGTTCTTGGGTTCAACATGAGAAATGAATGCATAGTGACCACAATAATCATGAAATTTAGAGCGAGTGGTTACCCCTTTAGATACTTCACCTATGACGTGGTCCTTGGGATGATGAGGATTGTATCTCCAATCCTTTGGAAGTTGTTGAGTAGGCTCCACTTCAATTGATTGAATTTTCTTGAGCCTCTTCTACTTTAGCTTCACTTCCTTCATCATCCTTTGGCTTGTCTCCCATAGTAGGTGTATCCTCCAAGGTCACTTTCTCCAAGCCTTCATCCAATGCATCTATTTCTACGACATTCTTCACAAAAACAGTTAGATTCTTCAAACTTAACATGTATAGATTCCTCAATAGTAAAGAAGATCTATTGAAGACTCTATAAGCTTTACTAGTATTAGAATAACCCACAAAAATTGCCTCATAAGCTTTAGCATCAAATTTTCCTAAATTATCTTTTGTATTTAAAACAAAACATTTGCATCCAAAAACTTTGAAATATGAAACATTTGATTTTCTAGAAAAGTACATTTCAAAGAAGTTTTGATGTATTTTTACACAAGAAAACACGATTTGATATGTAGCATGATGTATTAACGGCCTCGGCCCACAAATAATGTGGTAGACCATATTCACTTAGCATTGTCCTAGCCATCTCTTGCAAAGTTCGATTTTTCCGTTCAACTACTCCATTTTGTTGTGGAGTTCTAGGACAAGAAAGCTCATGCTTAATTCCATGTTCTTCACAAAAAGTGGTAAAGGGTAGGTTAATGAACTCACCTCCTCTATCACTTTATTCTTAAAATTGAAGATTCTTTTTCCTTTTCAACTCTTTTCTAAAGGCTTGAAAATGTGAAAAGGCTTGATTTTTGTGTTCAAGAAAGAAAACCCAAGTAAAACGTGAAAAGTCATCAACCAAAACAAATGCAAATCTATTCCCACTTAGACTTTTGGTTTGAGTAGGGCCAAATAAATCCATATGGATTAACCAAAGGACGTGATGTCATGATATCCTTAATTGACTTGAAAGAAGACTTAGTTTGTTTTCAAATTGACATGCGTCACAAACTCAGTCCTTTTCAAAATTCAAACAAGGAATACCTTTCACCATTTCCTTTGTATTTAATCTAGATATATGGTCAAAAGAAATGTGGCCTAATCTTCTATGCCACAACCAAGAGTCATCATCGAGGGCTTTTAAACAAGTAACATTACAAGACATATTAGACATATCTATCATATAAACATTACTTTCACGAAAATCGGAAAACACACAAGTATTAGATATTCTATCAATTACTTTACAAACTACATTATCAAAAACAACATCAAAACTTTATCACAAAGTTGACTAACACTCAAGAGGTTGTGCTTGAGGCCATCAACTAAAACTACATTCTCAATTAAAGGGGATGTGCCGAGTTTTACATTACCAATACCGATGATTTTACCCTTGGCATCATCTCCGAAGGTGACGGTGCCACCTTCATGGTATCTTGATAGGGTTGCAAAGTTGTTGATGTCCCAAGTCATGTGCCTTGAGCAACCACTATCAAGATACCACAATCCTCTACGTCGTTGGGCTTGGAAGGTACCTACATTATTTAACAAAATTGTTGACTTTGGTACCCAAATTTCTTGGGTCCTTGAAAGTTAGTGTTGCGAACCCAAACATTATGACAAGATGTACTTAGTCTATCATAGCAAAAATTAGCTAAGTGCCCTTTCCGCCCACAATGTGAACATGAGAACACTCTTCTATACATGAATGCATGATGTGTGTGTGAAGTGTGAGCATGTTTGGGGGTTTGCCACGATGTAAAGGTTGTGTGGTATGAACATGAGCATGAGCATGGTAAACATTTTTCTTAGGTGCTTGTTTCTTAGGAAACATAGCCTCTATCTTCTTCTTATCAAACTCACAATTTTCAAAACAATTCCTAATGAGTCTATTCTTTCTTTAAGCATGGTAATCTCATTGGAATCAACTAGTGGGGACTTGCCTTTACAAGAAATCTTATATTTGTCAAAATCTTTTTGGTGGAAACAAGAGTGGAAAGTAATTCATCTTTTTCTTTAGAAAGAGTAAAAACTTGAAGATTTAGAGATTCATTTTTCTTTTTCATTTTAAAAACTTTTTCTTAAGAAAATCATAGTTGTGTGATAGTTCTACAAAAGCTTCTCCTAATTCATCCATGGAAAGTTCATCATCAAGAGAAGTGGAAGGGGTTACTTTGCTTGTGCTTTCATTTGCCATGAAGCACATGTTGGCGGTATCAATCTCCTCCTCAGATTCACTCTCGGAATCCCATGTAGCTTTCATTGCCTTCTTCTTGTAAGGCTTCTTTGAGGTGGAGGGCTTCACTTTATCCGGGCACTCCGCAACAATGTGTCCCGGTCTTTGGCAATTGAAATAAATAATCTTTCTTTCTTCTTTGCCTCCTTGCCATCTCCTTCTTCCTTGGAATTTAGCCTTGTTATAGATCCTCCGGACGTTCTTCACAAGAAGTGAGCTCTTCGTCATCTTCTTCTTCATCGTCTTCGTCGGAGTGTGTGGATTGACTTTTGAAGGCTATAGTCTTCTTCTTGGAAGGAGCCATATCCTCCCTTACTTTTCTTCCATCTCATGGGTTTTGAGGTTCCCAATGAGACCTATTAGCTCCATCTCCTCTTTGTCATTGAGTTCCTTCAAGGGGTGTTGTTTGACTTCCCATGAAGGAGGAAGGGCCCGGATGATCTTCCTTACTCTTTGGTCATTGTCAATACCATCACCTAGAGAAGAAAGTTCATTAGTGATCTTTGTAAATCTTGTAACCATATCATCTATGGTTTCATTTTCTTGCATGCAAAAATTTTCATATTGGGACCGAAGAAGGTCTATCTTAGCCCTCTTCACTTGTGAAGTCCCCTCATGTGTAACTAGCAAATGTGTCCAAATTTCATATGCGGACTTGCAATGAATAACTCTAGCTATGTCATCATCATTAAGGGCTTGAAGGAGTGCATAATGAGCCCTAGCATTGGCATCAAATTCCTTAGTCTCAATTTCGGACCAAGTGGATTCATCACCGGGGGGTGCACTAAAAGGTTTGGTCACGGCCTTTGCAACTCGACTTCCTAGAGATTGTAAGAAAACGGTCATCTTAACCTTCCATATGGGAAAGTTAAGTCCATCAAACTTAGGAGGGGTTTTAATTCCATCGGTCATTTTTACTAAGTGAGTATGAATGAAATGATTAGCAAAATTAGGATCTCTCTAGGGTTGTTAAGCCAAGAGCCTAGTAACCAAGCTCTGATACCAATTGAAAAACACCTAGAGGGGGGATGAATAGGTGTAATTGCTAATCTAACAATTTTTATAAAACTAAGATGGATGAATGATGCAACGATCTCTCAAAACAAGACTAAGAGCCGAATACCCCGTGAGAGGTTCTGAACTCCTTCCTCCCAATTCCCTTGAATGGGTTAGAGGTGCGCAATGCAACCTTGTTGTATGAGAATTGATCGATTATGACAAGATATGAATAATATGAAATGATGAAATGCACACAAGATATAACACAAGTATTACTAGCTTGAAATAATAACACAAGGAAAGAAACAAGATCACAAGCAAATAATTTTAAAGCATATATAGTGCAAGAGGAATTTAAAGCAAGAATGGACACAAGGCAATCGCAAACACAAGATGTTTGTTTCGAGGTTCGAACCACCGCTCTACTCCCCGCCTTCACCTCCGTGAAGGGTTTCCACTATCCACCGAGGACGATTACAACGGTCTACCGAAGACCCGAGCACCGAGCTCCACCAAGTACAATAACCTCTACCGAAGAGGTGTCTCCACAAGAACAAGAAGAAGAACAAGAGTGATCACAACAAGATCACCAAACTCTTTTACACAACACTCTCACTCTTTTTTACAACTTCACTATAGAATGAGTTAAGGATTTTTGGCTCTATGAAGTGTAGTGAGAAAAAACTCAGTTGTAGAGATGATTTTTGTAAAGGAACACAACTGAAAACTAGCTCAAGAAAGAGTTGGAAATGGAGAGCTTAAACACTTTTCTTTTCTCTTTGAAAACTTTGAAAACTTGAGGATTTTTCTTTGTATTTTGCAAGAGAGTCTTCTCCTCTATTTATAGGGAGAGAAAATAGGTTAAAACAATTTATTTAGACCTTATTTGCTCTGAAAAAGATCTGGAAAACCTGAAAAAATCTGCCAAAAAGCAGTCCAAAAAACAGTCTTCAGAATTGCACAAAAGAGGAAAGAGCCATTGGGCAGCAGCAGGCTTGGCGGTCGACCGGGCCGGTCGACCGCCAGCTCGCTGGCAAAGAGCCGTTGGCTCGGGTCGACCGGTCCGATCGACCGTCCAAAAAAGAAAACATAGTTCTCTTCGGGCGGTCGACCGGGGCGGTCGACCCAGAAAACCCGAGAGCAACTGCAGTCAGTCGGTCGACCCGTGCGGTCGACCGACAGACGTGCACAAAGTGTGCACGTCCTGGCAACGGCGCCGGTCGGCCGGTCAGCCTGAAAAACGAAAAAAAAGTATTTTTGACTTAGAAAACTTTTGTAAAATAGTTTTGGGTTTGAACAAACTTAAGTAACACATGCTAGTAGGAGTGTATAAACATGATCTAAAAATGATATTTATTTTGTAAAACTTAGGGTCATGTAAATATCTACTAAGGCATGAAACCAATTTAAACATGAAAACTAAATACAAGACTCACATTTTAACAAAACCAAATTGTGTATGTGTATCCTAGAGCCAATTTCCAAAACTCAAACTTTAACAATCTAATTCTTACATTGATTCTAAGTACTACAAGTGCTTCAAGGGGGCTTTTCACCATCAAGGTCTTCAACACTTGAGTCTTGAGCCCACTTTGAGTTGACTTGAGTCCAAAACACTTTCTTTTAGGGTGGTAAACCTTTTAGTTGAGTTAGATCCCTGAAACACACTTAACCAATAAACATTATTAGTACAAATAACTAATATGTTTTGTAATCATTAAATACACTTAAACACGGGTGATTGTAACCTTGGGCAAAGATAAGGATCTGTACTTGAGCGCATTATTAGGGGTTAAACATGTGTTGATACTAGTTCTTTGTCTCTTAAAGTAGCTATTGAATCACTTTTGTCTAGACATAGGCTCAATATATCAAGCTTGCATGGACAAGGTTATGATAGAGTAGTAATATGTAAGGAGAATTTATGGTGTCAAAAGTTTAATTTTGAAGGAGAATGAAAGTGCTTGTGTAGTTCATTATTTGCTCATCAACTCCAATTGACACTTGTAGCCGTCTCTGAAAATCATAAGATATGCTCATTTTTTAGTTTGATTAAACTTTATCAAATATTGTGGAGGTTCATGCAAACATACGGACATTCTTCGAGAAAAATAATTTGAAAAAGTTGTTGAAGGAATTTATCAGGGAGAAATTATGATTAAGAGATGTATGAATCAAGAAAGGATTAAAGAGATTAG